>JBBPFQ010715003.1:0-14489 GCA_037974815.1 Kaempferia elegans
ACTTGATGCAACATTGGCATGGATTGTATCTTAGCTAGTGCTCTCACGTGGTTTTGCATGCCTTGGTTGACAATCTCCCATGAGAGACTAGAATATTTGAGAGCGAAATAGACTAGGTTGATAGAGTGAGCTTTTTTATAGGCCTTATGATAATATGGGCTTATAAGACTTAGTCAACATTTGGGGGGGGGGGGGTTGATTTAAGCAAGGATAAAAAATAAATTGATAGTTAGTTCTAACAATTGTCTATTTCATTCTATTTTTGTTTGCATCAAGTTGTGTTCCTAGTATGATCGTTATTAAAGTCATTATTATATACATCAATTGGACTTCTAGATCTGTTAAAAGTTAGATGGTTATATTTTGAATTTGAACAGTTATTCTTTGTATCTAATTGATGATTAATTTGATTATGATTGTTCGACCCTTGTGCTTGATATTGTTACTTATGTAGTCTCTTTCTTTCAAGGTACTCGCTCACTTGAGTTTGCCATGCAACTCCTGCAGCTATTGGTGAATCGGCTATCTATTGGCTCTGTAATTAATGAGAACCTGCCTGTCATATTATCTATGGTATGCTACAGTGATCTTTTAGCATGTTTTCTTTCCTCTTTTTCTGGATGGATTTTCCGGTAACAATTGCAGCATCCACATGCATACTCACAGTTAATTTGGTGATGCAGGTAACTTTAATATCTAGCCAATTTGCCGTTTTGCAGAATGCCTTAAAATTTGATGCTCTTCATATGCTCACATCACTTCTATCATCAAATAATACTGTATGTGAATTGTCTCTTCCCCTTCACCATATTCTGTCAATCATTATGGGAGTCAGATATGCGTTAGTTGTTTTCCTGCTTTCCATGTATTGTCTAATTTTGTCTGATGCAACTTCCTAGTTCAGATTCAATATCATGCTTAAAAAATGTGGCTTTATAAGCATGACTAAATCAGTACGGATTCATCTAGAGGATAGTTCTTGTGCTAGTTCTTATTGTGGCACTTGATGTTTCACATTTCCATCATTTCTGTAAATGCTAGAAAATGGGGGAAGCAATAAACTTGAATTTCAGTAGTTCTCATAGCAGGGTAAGCAGGAAGATGTACTAAAACTTGGCAATAAGTTAAGTATATGAGATTAGAATAGATAGTGCGATTAAATTTTGTATGTTAGGCTAAACTTGGTAGAGCACTGCAAAACGTTTTTCTACATTACACGCTTTCTCATCACAAAGTTTGTTTTTTCTCAAAATTGTGTTGGAAAATTGGAAAAATAAAAAATGTTTGCTAATCACTTTTACTTTCAAATATTATTTATTTTGTTTATTGTTTCCTATTTTTCTTATCCAAACGAAAATCTCAATGCTTTCTAAAATACTCATCTATAGTTTAAAATATCATTTTAAGGAGGAGTTTTAGTCCTTGTTGACAATATGGTTCAACACCATGTTGTGCCTACACTTGACACACATTGAAGCATGCTAAGATGTATTTAGGCGAGGTTTACTCTTTTAATACTTATTAACTTTCTTTTACTACTAAAAATAAAACTATAGTAATTAGATAATCAATTGAATTAAAATTATATTATATGATATTGTACTGATACTCCACATGATTTTGCACGTGTTAAAGCATATTGTGCCGGTATGAATTCAAATGATATCAAGTTGAGTTAAAAATATATTTATTTATTTATTTGCTTTTGTGTGAATAAAGTTATACCAGTTTTATTCTATAATATTCTTCCACTTAAGTCGTTCACTCTTAGAAACAAGATTATAGTACTTAGATAATTAATCAAATTAAAATTTTAGAAAAATAAGCTAAAAAATAATAAATATTATTATTACTTAAATTCATTAGGACATGTGTGAAACATGCTAATACTTGTTGAGTGTTGGCACTGTATGATATTCATTGGCATGTGCAACCTAAGAAGTTATCTAGTAATTATTATTAGGTTTCTGAAAATTTTATTAGGATGATAAGTGTCACCTGGCACAACACAAGATTTCAACCATGCTTTCCTTATCTTATGTTACAAGTTATTTCAACTTTTTTTTCATGGTAATGTTTTTTCATAGCTCTTTCCATCTATCTCTCGATTGCTTGAATATAATTTGTAAATGCATAATGAATATGAAGGATTGGCGCTCACATAGAAATTACACTGGAAATATATTGTTACAACACCCATATGACAATAGAAAAAAACTAATTAATATCATCCTTAAATCAAAATTCAAAATTATTGCGTAAATTTTATTAATTTATGCAAATAATATAAGGAACAGTCTGATATTGTCAATTCAAATTATATCCTATTTAGTCATTTCTATTCTGTTGTGTTTCCATCTTAGTTTGCGAAAGACCTTAATTATAGAAACTACAGGCCGGTCACTTTTTTGTCAAACATATCAACTTTGTTGGAATTTCTTTATCATATCAGTTTTTTCTACTAGAATCTTGCTTAGCAAATTCCCATCAGCCATCTTGTTAACTATGCTATTAAGTATTACTAGTATCATTCACCAATGAACTTTAATACTGTAACACTTCCATTAATAATTAAGGTCAATTTATAACTGTAGGAGTTAGCAGAAAGGTATTCATATGCCTCATGAGCTTAATTATGTTCCTTTGAGATAGCAGTTCATCTGAGTACGCCCTCAGTTATAGTGATATTGAGTCCTTTACCAGGACAGTTGAACCTAATAGATAACAACGTTTTCCATGCGTGAATCCTAGTAGTTTTCTTTAACTATTGTAATTGCTTAACTAAAATTCTATCCTGCTCCATTCATCTTCTTAGCTTTACTCACCTGACGAAAGACTGCAACAATGCAAGTAAAAACAAGGAAAAATTACATGAAAGAACATAAATTTTGGTTATCTCATGGTGTACCCATCTTATACAAGGGATATAGCGTCTAGATTATCATGTAGCACTTGGATATAATTTTATATCGCTGATACCTATATGATGAAGCTGTTTCTTCTTGTGATCTGGCTACGACCCACGGCCACTAGTTATTTTTAAATTTGTTGCACCCCCTTCTCTATTTTCTGCATGCAAGTGGGTGTACCCAAAGGACAATGTAGATACATACTGGATGTCTGGACCATTAGTTTTTCTTTGAAACATTTTGTTTGGATTTATTATTTTTCTTAATTTGAAGCAATTAAATTTTGTTTCAATCTTATCATTCATGTATTAGAACATTTGTTTAGCCTATTTGCTATTGAGTTTCCTTTCTATTGCTATGATTTTTAGATTATAAATTTGTGTAAATTGCTCTTTTAATTGTATGAACATGTATATTTTAGATGTTTCATGAAGCTCTAAGGACGATGCCAAGTAATACATGGGCAGCTCAAGTACATGTTGGCATTAGTGAAATACTTCGAAACCGTGTTGGTATGCTTATTTTACTTATATACAGTTTAATATGTGCGCATTACTTTAAGGGCTCGAACTTTGTGATTCCTCTTCTTTCTACCTCTTTATGTTAGTTATTGCTGCTGCATAGTATTCAAAACCATGGTTGTAGCTCATGCACTTTTTGTGCTCCTTAAAACAAAGTCAAGCTGATTTTAGGTATCCATAAAAAATTAACCCCAAAATTTCTCTCTTCTTTGTCAATAAGAATAACTGAGGACTGGTATGGAGGAGTTGAATATGCGCTTAAAATCTTGCAGTTTCTGCTGAAAAGCTCCAAGCACTTCTTCTGGCAGATTTGATGATGTCTATACTAGGGGTAAACTGGTTGTTGAATCAAATACAGTTGCAGCATGTCCAAGAAATTATTCCAGTTGATAAGTAAGATTTTTTTTTTTTTTGATTTTCTAGGTGAACCTCTTTTAAGTGGTTGCTTTATATTTACGTGAAATTCACATCGTTGTAGGTTTGTTTTTCTTGTACTGGAATCATCAAGGGTAGAAGTTGCTGTTTTACTTAATGAGCTAGCCTACTTAAAATATGAGCCTTCCAGCAGCTCTTCTGATGCATTGGGAATAATTATTCGAAAGCAGCAAAATTTGGCTTTATCTTTTTCCTTGATAGAAAAGATTATCAAACTTTTATCAAATGTTAGTGATGCAAAAGGTACCTTTATCTTTCCTTCTTGTCTTCATTTCAATCTTATATGGTATTTCTGAAGTACTTGTTCATCCTATTAATTGTTATTGATGATTTAGGTTAATCTCTTGTTGATCTTAATCTACCTTATTATTGCTTTCTAATTTCAATAAGGAAAGTTGTGGTTCAAATACCTCAAAGTTTTTTTTTCTACTTATGTGTATTATTTATGACCACAATATTACATTATAATCATTGTAATATATGTTAGTTATAACTAGGCCCGTAGTTTTTACTCATAAGGCTTGTTCAAATGAAGGATAGATAAGTAAATCATGAATGACGAAGTGTTGATCAATTAATGAGTAGATGAATGAAAATTGATTTATCCTTCCATTCGAAAGATTGCACAGATGGATGGATAGAATGATACATCCATTTATTGATGCTCTCACTTGTTAATATGCAAGGATACGTTGAAGGGTGGATAATTAAATTTGATTAAAAGAAAATAATACCTTTTCCCCCTATAATCCTCACCCTCTTTTCTCTTTTGTTCTGTCCATCTAACTTCTATATAATATTTTAATCAACAATTTATAAAGTGAAAAGGATTTAGTTTATAGAGGTTTCTTTTAAATAAGATTTTAATAATGTTCTGTTTATCCTAGAGGGTGGATAGAAGAGGGAATGGATGAGCAGTGGTGGAAAAGGATCAATTGTCGTAAGAAAAGGAAAAAATGTGGGGAGCAAAGGAGGAAAATAGAGGGAAAAAGATGAAAAGGATCTCACGTTGACCAGGTTGCAATCACAATACGAGGCCAGGCTACAACTTGCGGCCTGGTAGGCCATGGTTGCAAACTCGCTGTTGGGGATGTTTGGGGTTGTTGGCTTGTCGGAGAGTTTGGCTTTATGAAAGAAAACTCTTTCTGTTTGATTTCGGATGGACAAAAAAATGGGCCAAAACCCTTAGTGCGACAAAAAATGTATGTTTGTACTAGTGCGATGAACAATGAACGTTAGTTCGAAGGACAACGAACGTTAACTGAGGCGGTGAACATTGGCATTGATGCAACAATTGTGGGTGTATAAATGTTTATGTTGTGGGTGCGCAAATGATGTTAGTAATGGGCTACATGCATGAGGAAATTCTTTATAAACGGTTACATGTAAGGAAATAAACAAGATGATAATCAATATATGCATATTTATAACTTATTAGTCATTCCTTTATATCCTTCCCTCGGCTCACCTGATTTGGAAGGGTAAAAAATTAGGGATAAATTGGAATTTTTTCAGATGACTTATCCCTCCTCCTTCCAACTAATCAATTGAAAAGACGAATATATGTATCCACCCATCCACTTATTCATTCGTAACTAATTTGTTCAAACTAACATTCTATGTGAACAACTGAGCAAATGCAAATATTTGAGTCCATCCATTTACTCATCCATTCGTCCTTTAACTTATTTGTCCAAACAAACAAACCCTTAGATCCCTAGCACTGCCCCTGAAACTAGCTCAAAGATATCACGTAAGTCCATCTTGTTACAAATATACTCGATCCTAGTACCTCTCTTAAGGACTTTGTTAACAAATATGATAATTTATCATTTGAGTAGATAAATGCCATGACAATTTCATTAGATTACACTCTCTATCTATCAAAGTGATAATCAATCTTTATGTTTTATGTGCTCCGATCAAAATTTCTTAGCACGCTTCTTTTTTTATTTGCAGATTCTCCTATCAAAGATAGCACTTTGACAAAGATGGTTTCAGGACTTGAGGAAACAATTAACTTGATTTTGGATTTTTTACAAGACTCAAAGGTGATTTTATATGCTTCCTAGACTGAGACTTGTGTTTTGTGGTCTCCTTAATTTGGTTGATCTCAATATCTACTTTATATTTCCTAGCCTGAGATTTCAGTTTTATGGTTTCCTTAATTTGGTTGATCTTCAATAGGATCATAGTCAAAGAAAAGGTGATGATCTTTTAGCAGCAGTCAGGGTAGTAGGAAGGTACGATTAACCTTTTGTATATCTCTCTCATTATCTTAGCAACTCTAGTTTTCTTCTTTTTCAGAAAGCAGAGTATTGTTTGCTTTGCTCTAATATGTTAGTTGGATCTTAATGTACTAACTAGACGAAAGTTATGAACTTCCATAAAGTTAACATCTATATGGTTATGATTTATAATGATATTCTTATTGTTGTTGGTGTTGTTGTGTTCAGAAATAAATAAATAAATATAATAAATAAATATTTAATTTCTAGTTGGCATGCTCCCTGATTTATATATTGGTTTGGGGACTCATAGGATATAACCAAACAGGTGAAGGTTGAGTTAGAAAACTTAAAAGTAAACTGGATCTCTGCTGTCATGTAAATGCAAGTGTTGTTGGTACGAGGTGCCAATGTCATTCAAAAGTTACCTTAACCTCATTCATGCATTTGTAGGTCAAGGTTGGAATTTCTCTTACGTCTTATTGGATGCCTTTTCTTATCTTAGTGATTTGCTTGATGCCGGCGGTTATATAATTTTTATCAATAGGCTTTATGGACCTTATAGAAAGATTGTGTGGATGGCTAGAGTAGTTATGCTTTAGTTTCATTGCCAGAGCTCTTTGTGTTCTACATATCTGCGCACGCACCAGATTAAGTTTCTGAATTTGATGAATGTTCCAGCTACCTTGCTGAGGTACCCATTGCATGCCAGGAAAAGATTCGAGCTTTGTTGGGATATCTTCTGTCAGTTGAAGGGCAAGATGAAGCAAGGTTTAACTCTCTTCTCATTATACTGTGTTGTGAACTTAAGAATTATTTAGTTTCATTGCTGATAGTAGTTATCTTTTACCACTGGTTTAGTCCCTTCTATTCCATCTGCTTCTTGCTTCCGTGGTTGTGCCAAATAACAATGCATATTGATGGGTGCAAGGCCTTGGCTTCAGCTGGGGGGCATAGAAAGGTATACTTGTTTCTTTATACTAGTTAAAATATTTTTATTATTTTCCTTATTCATTCAGCGGTGTTTTCTTTCTCAGAGAAAAAATATGAACAAATGAAGAGATAAGTTTTTTACTTTGTTGGAGAGAATATTGGAGGTAATGAAAGTGGAGAATAATTTTTTTTTTCTCCTCAAAATTGGACAGATCCAATCAGAAGAAATTCTCACCAAGTTTCCATGTACCCTTCCCCTAGTTGCAGTCTTGACCTCTGAACCTTGACTTTGAGCCTTCTCGTGGCCTTTGCTGCAGCTGTACATTTTCTACATTCACAATATAATAAGGGTAGGATTAGAATTTAACTTTTCCTTATGTCCATCCCTTCAGGAAATACATTTGTAGTAAAAACATTTTTCTTTCCCATCCTTCCATTTTCTATCCTGATCTCTTCTTTCTATAATATCCTCTAAGCCTACAAGGAAGCACAACCTTTATTTTGTTCACTTGGGATAATATGGGAAAGCAATTAAGTGTGTTCAAGTTTTTTCATTGTTCTTATTCTATTGCAATATGCAAAGAACACTCAGTGGTTCTCTAGTTTTGCTGTGTTTGGTTGACTGCACTATGATCCAGTTAACTACAGTTCAGGACTCCGACTTCAATCCAATATTTTTGTAGCACTTTTAAATGTTATTCATATATTTTCCTGCCTTACCACTGGAGCCTGCCATTTCTTTGATTCTATTGTTGATGCATGCATCTTGGACTCAATTTTATTCTTCTGTCATAGCCACTAGATGAGCAATGTTAACACATCTTTATGTGCACAGTACAACGGTAAGAATCCATATATTGATCCTCTCTCTCTCGACCTGCATCAGTAGAAAGTTCTGCATTGCTTTTGTACTATGGAATTAATAAATTTACTGATTTTTGAGAAGTTCAGTTTGCAGGCTTACACATTAAAAGACATACCCGTATTTTATGCAATGACATGGCAATGAAATGAACATTCTAGTTCTCATTTTGAACTTTGGAACCTCTTCATTAAAGTCATATTGGTTCACAAAATTCCTGTTATTTTATATGATACTCCTAGTCCTCGCTAGTCTAACTATACTGCATCAGACTTACATTTGATCATCTGAATTTTAAGATTAATATCACCTTGCTTTAGTTTTCAATTCAGTACTTTTTAAGATAAGAAATGTGTCTCCATCTTGTCAGATTGTGGAATGTCTGGTGAATATGGTTGGAAGTAATGGCCAAATAGTCAATGACAAGGATACAGTGTTCTTGGCTTGTGATATCATCATGAATCTTCTATTAAATGTAAGTCAGGGCCAGATCATTTGCGGCCTGCAGCTGGTAATTTCTTTATTTTCAGTTAATTTGATTTTCTGGATTACATTTTGACAGAGAAAGGAACTCAAAGATTGGATAGAGTGGTCTGATTTTGTTAATCTATTACATGCATTGATCTTTTGGAACGGTAATTTTCTTTTCTTCAAGTATTTTAAGATCCCCTAAATATAAACCATCTATGGACCAAAGATATGCCTGTTGCAGCATCTACAATTTTCTTTTTTGTATAATTTTGTGTTTCCTCTTAACTGTATTTTTTTTTTTTTTGATAAGTTTAAAAGTGAATCTTGAAGAAACCCAATCACCTATCCATCTCTTGTTTTTTTCACATTCAGATTATTCTTTTCAGTAAATGGCTTTAACAGCCAGCTGTTGTTTGGTTGTGATACCTTGCAAAATTTCCTTTCTCAACTTATGGCATCTAAAGTGAAAATGTCTGTTATTTTAGTCATTTCAGTTAAATCCGATGTAACAAGAATTGTGGAGATTTGGTACCAAAAACATAAGCTAACACTCGAGATTAACTATCAGGCATTTAACGATGACACATTAATATCATAGTTGGACAGGTTGGTCTTTTGTTGCATGTTTTTTGAATGGTTCAAATTATACTATTTCAACACAAGATTTAAATATTCTGCAAGTTGGTGTTGATGATGATTTGTCAAGCTCTCAAGGGATGTTATGTTATTAAAAGTTCGAATATTGTCGGAACTTTCCTCCACTGACATAGCACACAGACTGTTCATCCTTCTGATAGTGTTTTTTATCACCTTGTTGTTTCAGTGGACCTCCTATTTTCATGGCATCCACTTAACCTTTTAACAGTGTTTGTCTTATATTTAGAACTTGTTTTGTATCCAAAATAGTAATATCCCATTTTCGCTGTGTTCTATAAAGAAAACTGCAAGGACCCATCCGTTACGATGATGGTTTCAAGCATCTGCTGCTTGGTGTTGGACTTGACATCAGAGGAGTCTCTTCTAAACCAATCAAGTTTCGACCAAAGTTCTCTTGAGAAGTTGTCTCATCTTATTGCAAGAAGTTTAAATCAGGTACACTTATCCTATGGAATGACATGTTTGTTGTTGATATCCTGACATCTTGTTGATTTCTTAAATATCATATTTGGCTTGGTGTAGGGTGAGCTGAAGGAGTATTTGAAAGATCATTCAGATCTTCATCAAATTATCAGTGCAGGTTGGTTTAATAGTTGCTATAGCAATCAGCAAAATTTTGACTGAGCGCCCTTCGCTGTTTCATTCAGCTTCTGCCTTTTACTCAACTTGATGCTTCTCTTGTAGAATGGATTCACTAAAGGCTGTTTCTTATAATGATGCCTTTTTTTCTCTTGTTTAACAACTTGCAGGGTACTGCGATTGGGCTGATCGGTTCCCTTCGGTTAGAAATGCTGTTGAGAACTCATAAAGAAACACTTGTTAGATTTTATACTAGAAGGGGGAATCTATCTCTTATCTGAAGTGTTTTTTCTCCTTGTATATCTACATGTAGTATTTATCTCCAAATAACTCAGAGTTACTTTATTCATGGATGGTTGAAGATGCCGGGTCTGATTTATGTAACCCCATCTTGCCGGGTATGGTTTATGTTGTTGGAAATTGAAGTGATCCTTGGAACCATATTTTTGGAGTTACCTTTTGTTGGTAACCGAAGACGACTACTTGAAACTATATCATGTTGGAAGCACAAAAGACTTATATCATGTTGGAAGTACAAAGATATACGTGAAACTATAATAGGATTAAATGGTTTGCCTTTTCATAATTTATGTTTTCAATGGTCAACAACTTCATTAAAGAAGTCAGTCTAGATTATCTTTTGAATTGTATTTATAGGGATGAATCCCGAACATTTTGTAACATGAAGTAACTAAGGGGGTGCTTAATATATATTTGACAATAGGAATGGTAATGAATTTGATTTAGGGGGAATGAATTTATTGATAACTTAGAGGGGTGTGAGTTATGAAATTAATGGTATGAAATCCATATATTCTGATTTCATTCTCATTCAAGTTTTTTAAATCCGTCTATCCTTTAAGATCTTTAGAGTTTCTTTTTGACTTGTCTTCATTTCTAATGGAAATTACTTTTTTGATTGTCTTCCTCTACATCTTTTCTTTTAACGATCTTGAGCCATCAAAATATTTTATTTGGTTTGGTGATTCTAATTTTTACATGGTATTAAGCCATAGGGTTCTTGTATATTTGTGACAAGATCCCTTGTTGGAGGATTCAATCGGTGCCTTAAAAATGGATTCAAGCAGATAATAACAAAAAATAACAAAGTGGAAGTTGAACAACTCCAAGAGGAGTTTGCTATAAGGTTTGACATCAAGAAACTAGGGGAGTCGAATCATTTTCTTGGTTTATAAGTTATGAATAGGGACAATGCCAGACCCAAACCCACACGGTGATAAATGGACTCTGCCTCTGTCTGACATAGTTGAACCGGGCCTGGGCCCCGGTCTCTGCAAGCAGTCCGTTTGAAGTCCCATGCCATCTCTACTATGATCCGTGCTAGATTAGGCCAGTCCAACGCTTTAAGAAACGGGCTGACCAGTTTCGAGTCATGCTTGTCGGACGGACCAATTCATGGCAGCGTGGATCGGACGAATTAGTCATTTTGACAGGGTGGGATAGATCGACTCATCATCTTGGCAGATTGAGAAATCTTCAATCCAATTCAATTCAAAACGGATTACGAGTTAGACGGACCAACCCACAAATACATAAAAAAATTATATATATAAAAAATTCATACCTTCATCATTTTATATACAAATAATTTCATTCTAAAAAAAAAGATATTTTAATTTTAAATGGACATAAATTATAAAAAAATATTATAAAATCTAGCTACTTACGTTTCTCAATCCAATGGGCATCTAAATCAGTCATGGGCTGATCAGTGCGGATCGTAAGTCTAGATGGATTGGTCTGCGGCTGGATTGAATTAATAAAATTAGAACTCAATCCGGCGGGGTGAACCAACTCAACGGGCCCGATGTCAATTCATGGCCTAGTCCGGTCTATCCAATTTTACATTTCTACCCCTCTATTTGTAAGACGGAGCATCGTTGCTCCTGTCTCTGTGCGTTACTCCTCCAAGAGAAACTAACCCTAGCCGAAGTCTGCGCCGCTGCGGTACTGCTCTCCCTTTCTGCTCTTAGATCTCACCTCATGGCGGTGCTGCAGTTCTTCCCTCCTTCCTCTCCCGTCGTCTCCGCCAAGCTCCACGCCGTCGTCCTCTTCAACATCTGCGACTGCTACGTCCGCCGCCCCGACCAGGCCGACCGCGTGATTGGAACCCTCCTTGGATCCGTTTCTGATGGCGTCGTCGAGATAAAAAACTCGTACGCTGTTCCTCACAGCGAATCCGCCGACCAGGTTCGCCCCCTGACTCGCTAGCGTTTTTCCCGTCAATGCCAAGGACAAGCTATGGTAGATCTGGCATGAATGGATTTAGTGCAACAGATGATTTTTACTGCTCTCCTGTCTTTTTTGATATTTGTCATTACTATATCAATATCGATTTATACCCACACAATCAAATACTATTTGTCCTAGCTAGATAACAACTAGCCGCCTAAGACATGTATGCCTTTGCTGTGACATATGCTATGATGCATCGAATTCTTCTTCTCTGTGCTTCAACGTGGTCAGATAGTTTCAGTGACAATTTGTTTCTTCGTCTCACTTTAAATCTTCTGCATGATCGAATGTGCTATGGTCTTCCCACATTGTCTGTAAATAAGTTAACTGTTTAAGAGTCAAAGTAGATAATCATAGTATGCTTCAGCCTAAGTTTTCCTTGAGAAATGCCAATAATGGCCTTAACTCTTAAAATGATGATGATGTGTTTCAATATTTTAGCTGCATATTATTATTCTGGAATGGACCTTATGTAATCGCAGAAGAGGAAATGCTATGTTACTCTCCAAGTGCATGATATGTTCTACTAGGCGGTGTATTCTCATATCTGTATAGTTGCTATGTTAAAAGCCAATATAATGTCATTGTTGACGTGTACATCAAGATTTATTAGAAGAGGAGGTTGAGCCTTGAAGACTAGGATATGGCTAAAATATATGGATTTTGGTTCATGAAAGCCGTTTCTAGTTTCTGTTCTCCAATAAAAAATTTTTTTGAAAAATGGGAAAAATAACATTTTTCATCAATCTTTTGACACCATTTTGTTATAAAGTGTATTTGTTTTAATACAGAAGAGGCTTTATCTTCAAAAATAGGTAAAGAATTAATATAAAATGTTGAAAATGAAAATAAATCTGATATTGACAAGAGAAAGCTGTTTTGAGTATCTGTAAATAAACACATTTATTCAAGAAGTTCAACAAGGAGCCTGTGTGCATTATTAGCTACAAGTGGTCTAAACTACTTGATGTGGAAGAGGGGATAAATAATCTCACATAGAGAATGTAGTGCACACAAAATTTCATTATTTGAAAATCCATTATCCAGAGGGAGCTGAGGTTACTTTAAAAAAACTGCATTTATTTATTCTCCTAAAATATAGACAAGGAATAATCACTTGCTTAATTGCTTGGTAAACAAAATAGCTAGTTCTTAATTGTTTTTTCCTACCTCAAAATAAAACTTTTGAATTGTATAAAACTTATAAAATCTAATACCAGTTTTAGAAATTCCAAACTGAATCTTTCTATGTATAAATTGCATCATTGTTCCCTACCAAGGATTCTAGGAGATTGTATGCATTTTTAAATAAGTTGGACATATTTCATTCTCTGAGTGATGTTGTTTAATCTCCCATGCTGCATTACTACTACATTAAGTTGTTCCAAAGAACATTAAACCACTGCTTTGTGTTGCATACTTTGTCTGCAGCTTAATAAGGGATAAGATATTATTGTAGCCAACCCCAAATGGTTGGGAATTTTGGCTTGTCTGTCATTGTTGTATTTTTGCCTATAGATAAGCTGTTTTAATTTAGGTACAGCAACATAGCTTATCTTGACAATGACAAGTCTACCTACTTAGTAACGCACCTGTGGAATTAAACTTGACAGCAAATCCACTTAAATACATTATTATTTTGCTGGAACAAATGCACTACCCAGTCAACCCCAAATTGAGCCAATAGCCTTATTAAGAACTTTCAGTATGGACCTATTACCATTCTGCATCTGATGATTAAAAACATCATACAAGCTTATGTCTTATTTATCGCTATTATAAACTGTTGATTGTCTCATGTAATATCCATGAGTAAGTATTATTAATTCTCTCAAACTAATATTCTACAATCTTTTTGAAATTTAATTCAATGAATATTATTACTTTGCAATTGGCCATTTCAAAATCCCGATTCAATGACTCATTGAGAAATATATAAAAAATGTTATTGTTATGTTGCTTTGATTGTTTTTTCAGTTATTATTATATCTCAAGTATTAGCAAAAAGACATTTATATGTTCTTTTTTAACTTCTACATTTATGATTGCTTTTCTACTTTTGATCTCAGGTTGCATTGGATGTTGATTACCATCGCAACATGTATTTGTCTCACCTAAAAGTCAATCCCAAGGAAGTACTTGTTGGATGATAGGTTAGTCTTTGTTTTTTTTAATGTTATGTATATAGTTTTCTTACTTAATGGTTTCTTAATTTTGCACCGTTTTTATTATTAAAATTTAGAATACAAAACTTATCATTTTATTTTTAATCTGGTTACAATTCTTCACTTTTTGCATTAATTTTAAAATGGAATACAAAATTTATTGGTTTAATTTTTCTCGAAGTCACAGTCATCTTAAGCTATTTATATGATCATATGCTTTTCTTCTAGGAAGCTTTTCATTTCCATCAAATAATGCACATTTTTAATAGCCATTCTAATTAAAATTTTGATATTATTTGATCCGGATATTATAAGGGGAGGGGGGACATCTGGCAGAAAGGGCTGAGTCAGATATCGTATCGAGTGTTATTCATAACAGTAAATGCTGACTCAACCAAAAAGCCCCGAGTAACGCTCGGGCACGGAAAGCCCCGAGTAACGCTCGGGCACAGAAAGCCCCGAGTACCGCTCGG
>JBBPFQ010715108.1:0-14486 GCA_037974815.1 Kaempferia elegans
TGGACTTTTCTTATTGTACCTGTATCATGCACACTCAAAAGTATACATCAAATATAACAATAATCTAACTTAAACCTTTTGCCCAAATATCAAAACATAGAGTACCTAAATTGCTCCAACATTATGTACAAGTATGTATATTGATCACATATTTATTTAACAGATGATGTTGATTGACTTGTTGTAGATAATGCTCAATTAGATAGAAAATATACTAGATTTCAGTTTAAATGATGCTTAATTTAAAAGGAATTATACCTCTTTTTGAACTTTTTACCTATATTTTGTCACATCGTGTGTCCCAGGATTAGGGAGTTAAAGAAAACTTTGAATTTTACATGGGGAGTGAAAATAATTTTTTTCTAATATGGGGACTAATAGTAAGCTTCAAACTTTGCATGGAAATTTTAAGGAAAAATTTTTTTTTGTTAACCTTAAAATCAAATAAAACCTCACACTTCCAAAGACGTGACAGACATACTTTATTAACATAGAATTACTTGTTATTTGACTCAAACAAAATTAAATTTTAGACAGATAATCAAGATTATTAATAATAACTTTCTACCATGATACGAGGGAAAAAAATCTCTCCACTTCCTAACTAACTTGGCTAGGAGGGTGTGAGTGTAATGACTTATTGTTACAAAAAGAGTATGAGGTGCCCTTTGGGAATAAATGAAATTAGAGGGGCCCTTTGGGAATTTTTCCAAAAACAAATATTTATTCATTTATAAATTATAATACAGGTTGCCAAAAATAGCCATTTGTTTTTTGTTTGTTTGTTTCGTGTGAATGCTTGCGAGGTGCGTTAATAAGTATGAACAATTCTTCCTTTCTTCTGAATCTGATCGATTCCTTCACTTTTAGGGCTTCCATGTCTGTCTGAGTTTGGTCAGATTTCCGACTCCCGATCTGATCCTTCTTCCTCCTCGATTAGCTGGATTTCGTCGGTGAGTTCTTCCTCGCCGGCGACGATGTTCCTTGTCGATTGGTTCTACGGCGTCCTCGCCTCGCTTGGCCTCTGGCAGAAGGAGGCTAAAATCCTGTTCTTAGGGCTGGACAACGCCGGAAAGACCACGCTGCTTCACATGCTCAAGGATGAGGTCGGATTCTTCGATTTCCTTTTCCGCTCGTGTTTTGCCTCCTGATTGGCTTTGATTTGAGGCCGATCCTTTTGGATTTGTCTTGTGTGAATCCAGAGGTTGGCTCAGCACCAGCCTACGCAGTACCCGACGTCAGAGGAGCTGAGCATCGGGAAGATCAAGTTCAAGGCTTTTGACTTGGGAGGACATCAGATCGCTCGGCGTGTCTGGAAGGATTACTACGCCAAGGTCGATTATCTTTCCGCGTTTCTTGTCGTCGGTCTCTCTCTCTCTCTCTCTCTCTCTCTCTCTCTCTCTTTTGTGAAAATAGAGGAGAATTGCCCTACGACATTTTATTAGGAAGGTTGGAACTATCAGTTGGGCGGTCGTATAATTAAGTAATATTGAAGTCATACAAATACAATTTGTATCTGTGACAGATTCATCATTCCTATTCCTCCATTCTTATGAAGAAAGCAGTATTTGCTACCGTTGGTTGCCCTTCATTCTCAGCCAAAAGAGAAAGAGCAACTATCACTAGCAGAGACTGGTTGATTGTTCTTCATCTCTTCCAAAGCTGCATTTTTGCAGTTCCTGATACTTGATTGCTTGTGTGTTTCAAGAAATTTCTTTTTCTTGCTTGTGATTGATTCTTCTTGCATGATGCATTGCTTTCTGTTGTTATATATGGGGAAAAGACATTATTTTATAGCTGGTAGCATTAAGTCATTAGTCACACCATTGTCCCTATTGTTTGAAGTTAGTTTCATGAATCCTATTGATCCATTGAGCTCTATGCATGGCAATATCATAGTAGTATTTGCACTTATTAAATTATTTTTTATTACTTTGATTAATATTGTCTTTGGTGATTCAACTCTTCCAATTATGAAATATATTAGTTGTCTTTGGATTAAAGCATGAGATCTACTGAATAGTGATTAGGTGTTTTAAATTAAAAACATGGAAATCATCCTTATATTACTTGATAGTTTTTTGTTAGTTTCACCATCAAACTTTCTTCATATTAGCATAACTATGATATGTCTAATTTTTCTGTTGCAAGAACTTTTTGATTCAATAGTTTTTGAGGGAAGGTTACTACTGCCATGGCTGTCCGAGTCCGTACAAAAGGAATTTATTTTGATGGACCAAGACATCATGTACTGTTGAACTAAAATTGGTGTTGAACTAAGACATAAATAAAGCTGCAAGGACACCAGAAATAGGTGTTCTTTTGAAAGTGAAGTTTATATTTGTGAGGATATTCGCACCTTTTTTATGATTGTATTTTTTTCTTATCAATTATTTTTATGTGGAACTTCAGTTACTTTTTAATTAAAATTTTGTCCAACAAGGTTATCCAATTACTATACCTTTCACCCAAGCATGAGTCAAGTAATCTTTTTTACTGAAATAACTTATAAATTAGTTGATCTCCTAACCCTTGTTTACTTTGTGGATAGAAAATAAGAAGAGAGAGAGAGAGAGAGAGAGAACTTTCTTTTGCTGTTACTGACATGATTGACAATGTCATATGCTGTTGTCAACTGATTAAGCTAAAAGTCACCTCACACTTTTCTTTCGGAAAACTATTGGCTTTATCTCATGTTTCTTTCCTCCATCCCATAACATGAGAATTAACCAACGTTTCCCACATCCTTGCTTAGAAACAAGGCTTATGTGCTGACTAATATAAAATTGATATATTGGCATTAACTCTAATGAAAGGTTTGGAGAGATATATGTTATAGGAAGCCATTTCATAGGTCGTAATTATGACTTGCTAGAACATCCATGCATTGACTCACATAATAATAAATGGAAAATCATCTAACATATCTAAATTGATAGAGTCAATTCCAAGGTCATCAAATTGAGGTTCTTTTTGTGAATCAATTTTTTATTCATGTGACAACAACATTGTTATATGTGAATCATAATATATCATATGATATGAATCGTGAATAGTATGCTTTCTAGCAACTTTGGTCAATACTTGAAGGATGCAGGGACCATTATTATTCTCATACTTCACCCATTCTTGCGGTAGCAGGCTTAAGTTATAGTGGTAATGACAACTGTGCAAATACTAAATTTGTTTGGCAATTGTTGTCACTTATCAGGTCTGATACTGTAGATATTTGCATGTCATCATAGCTCCATTTTCAAAATTGATGAGTTACACTGCTGGTGCATATGTTGACTATTCTACATTTTTTAAATTAGTGTTTTCCTGAGTAGGTGGATGCAGTGGTATACCTAGTGGATGCGTATGACAAGGAGAGATTTGCAGAGTCAAAGAAGGAATTAGATGCACTTCTATCTGACGATGCATTGGCGAATGTTCCATTTCTCATTCTTGGAAACAAGATTGACATTCCATATGCAGCATCAGAGGATGAGTTACGTTTTCATTTAGGCCTGAACAATTTCACAACCGGCAAAGGCAAGGTGAATCTTGCAGACTCCAATGTCCGTCCCCTCGAAGTTTTCATGTGCAGCATTGTGCGTAAGATGGGGTATGGTGATGGCTTCAAGTGGGTTTCACAATACATTAAGTAGGTTATGAACTCAAAACTTCAAAGGTTTGCAGCATATGTGTCTTCTCTAGTTGGGTGCAGTCAAAACTTTTCTTTGTTGTGATGGGTCTCGACTCTCTCTTACAGAGGATTTAGTGTAATAGCAAAATAGATCTGTGAATTGTGATTATAAAGTCTATTCTGTTTCTGGTTCTTGATAGAGGTTGTGCACGTTGTTTTTACTTTTTTTTTTTTTTCAGAGTATTTATTAGATGATTCGTGCTGCCATAAGTAAACAATGTAGATCACAACTTATTCCCCTTAAAACTTATGAAACTTGCAGGATGTCCGAGGACATGAAATTCCTGCAGTGATCTATGCTAACACACCATCATGGTTGACCTTGTTATGGGTTGTACTCCTTGTATAGTTCTGCTGTGAAATTAAGTAGATTTCATGATTAGGTGGAAGGGATAGTAATTTTTTAGGTAATGTACTAAGTGGAAGGCTTGGGTTGTTTTCTGCCACTCAATTGCTGTGGAATAAGGTTAGATTTGCATTTTAACCTTCTAACTCATCAATGTTATTTATGTTTTAGAATTTCTCTTCAACCTTCTATTGAATGCTTAGAAGGGATATAACCTGCCATAATATATTATGTACGAAGCATGATTTCATACTTTATTGCAAGTGTGTATTCAAGTCTTGAAAATAATGGTCAAATGTTGATTTTTCATGTCTTTATTACTCATTTTACCATGTATCTTTTTATAAGGGAATTTTGTCAAGCACGCTCCTTGTGTTTGTTTTGACCAATTGTTTAATCTTGATTTTTAAATTTCCTCAATCCTTGTGTTCATTTTTTTTCCTCGTGTTCATTTTTTTTTTCAAACTAACATAGCCATTAAAAGTGTTTAGTGTCTTAATTATGTTTAACTTTAAGGTTTTGACTTTTTAAGTTGATTTATGAATTCCTTTATATGGTGAAAATAATAGAAGTTATTGTGATTGCCTGTATTTTGTTGTGTTCGTAAAGTAATTGTCCCTAGAAGAGGGAGAAAGTGATGGTTTTTGGAGCTTCGTTTGTTGTGTTTGTCTTAGATTGTGTGGGAGCTCTTTGAATTTGTGTGAATTAAGTTGTTGGACAATTTCTTAGGTTATTCTTTGACTCTTCCACATGACACACACAAGTTAAGGACATGAGTTTTGAAATTAACTACATAATACTATCATATTTAGATACTAATGCAAGGGTGCTTTTAGATGAATAAAATGGAATGAGAATGAAGTTCCTTAATGATTCAATTCTAATGCAAAGTAAATCTAGATGGAATCATCAATGAATTGCGGATACTTTCATTCCATTCTACTTCGAATGAAATGTGAAAAGTTTCATTCCATATCTATTGTATATTTCTCTTTTTAAGAAATATAATATCTATTCACAAGCTATCATTCCAAAATTAGAATTGATCTAGAGAAATAAAATGAGTGAATTGAATAGACTAGGTGTGCTCGTTGAATCAATTCAGTTAGATGAATTGGTGTGGGCAAATTAGATCGATCGAAAATCAATATGGAATACTAACTAGATAAATGGTTGAGCTAGGCATGATAACGGTGTTGGGTCAAGTTGTTTTGGCTAGGTGGATCGGTCGAGTTCAGGTAAGCTGATTAGGTTGTCACGTGGTGAAAGTCTTTCGTCAACCAAGTTGAGCAAGTTAGGTATGTCAAAGTAGACCAATAAGTCGAACATGTTAATAAGACAATGAAAAATGACTAGTGAAAAATGTGGAATAGTCCCACGTTGAAAAAATAATAATAATAAAACAAGTGTAGTGATGTATATCAAATAACATCATTAAAATGATGATATACAATGCTGTCTCATTTGAACAAGGTGTTGGTCACTTGCATCTTAGCTTACTCTGGTGGTTCAAAGTTGCCTCTACTATTGAAAATTCACCATTGGCCCAATAAATGTTGAAGAATTTTTTCTTATACTTTGCATTCAGGGAGATGACAAGAATTTGGACAATAGATTATTTTATCTAATTTAAGAAATCAAGTTGAAATTAAGACGTGAATTTGGTGGATACAATCTCGAATGAAGTGTTAGACATGAACTTGTTGCGTGTTGTGATTTTAGAAGTGAATATAGTGCGTTCAAGTGGTGGATTGATATCTATTCTTTGCTCCGTAAAGAAGCTACTGCATAACTTTGAAGAGTGCTACAATGGGGAAAAATTATTCTTGGGGAGCTCAACTATCTCAAACATTCAAGATCATAGTAAAGTAGTTTTGAAGATGACTTCCGAAAAGATTTTCACATAGGGTAATTTTATCAAAAATGGAATGTTTATAGCGTAGAATTATGTAAGTGATGGATTATTTAAATTCAGTGTAATGACTATTAGGACCAAAATGAATAATCCCCTTCTATTTACTTGGTTGAGTCTTTCAATTTGTGGTATGGTAGAATAGGATATGTTAATTATGATACATTATATAAATTAGTTAACTTGAAAAGCATACCTACATTCTAAATTAATTTGAAACACAAGTTGAGATTTAGGTTGAAGCAAAATTAATAGTCATCCTTTTAACATGTTGAACAAATAGTGATTATAGTAAATCACTTGGCTTGATTCATATACATGTGTGACCTAAAAGGTGTATAAACATGTGGTGACTATAAGTATTTTATCACTTTTGTTGATGGTAACATAAAATTTTATTGAATATCTTATCAAAAAGTAAAGATAAAGTTATAGAAAAATTTATTCTCTGCGAAAATAAAGTCGAAAAGAATTAAGATGGTACAAAGTAATCTAGAAATAAATATGAATCACTGTTCCTTGAGTTTTGTGCTAAATATGAAATCAGACAAAGAACAACTTCTTACTCTCTTTGTTAACATGGTGTTGCTAAAAAAAATAATTTGTAAGCTAAAAAAGATGATGATGAATGATCTGAAGATGATCTATTATTAAAATTTTGAATTGCCACAGAGCATGTAGGAGGAAGCTTGTTTGACAATCAATGATCTTTTAAATAAAATGTCTCTAAAAAAATTAGATAAGAGAAGAGTTATAGAATGAAAAGAAATCATCTTATAAATAATCAAGAGTGTGGTATCTTATCAAAATAATGGTGCTTAATCTTAAAAAAAGGATAAAAATTAAAACTCTTGATTGCATTTTTAGTCTCAGCCAAAAAGAGGTGGTTTACATATGCAAATTCATTGTTAGAGCTGGAGAGGTTCCCAAAGTAGTTGTAACTAGTATCATGCAGTCAAGAACTAAAATAACAGATTATACCCCATGCAAATTAACACTCAAATTATAAAGTTTAGCGTAGTAAACCTTAAATACAAGTTTAGAGTATTCAACTCTGCAAACTTTGATCTAGCTTCTTATACAAGGTAGAGTATTCAACTCTACAAAGTTTGACCTAGCTTCTTATCTGCTGCTCCTGGTGCTCTGTGATCATCTTCAAACTTGCATACATCCTCGAACAAGCATCCGCAAAGTCTGACATAGCACGGAAAAGCTCTGGCAAATGTGTCTTCAGACTTGTAACTGATTTCTCTCTTGCCTGCTTACACAATTTTGTGTGTGACTCCATTTCATCATCAAACCTACTTTTAGCTGACTCCACAACTAACTTCTTTTCCTCCACAAGGTCCTTTTGATTTGCTACTTCTCCACTTTCTGTCTCACCCACTGTCGACGCCATCCTCTTCTGTGAATACCTTTGGGCCCAATCCTCAAATGCCCGACTCTTTCGTACATACTCCTTGTGGATTTCATTGCATTTGTCCTTCTGCTTTAGCTCCTCCTGTTGGAGAGTCAAAATTGTCTTTATGACTGCTGAGAAACTGTGGATGGCATTCTTTGCCAACTCGTCTGGCAGTTTTTCAAGATGCTCGTGCCAGATGTGAAGAAGAGCTTGGATTGGAGCATGAGTTGGTCTTTGCGGAGAAGATACTTTCTCTTTCAAGCTGCTCTCGATTGGGATAAGGCTTAACTTCAACCAACTATTAAGAGCATCAATGTACTCTTTCTGATGGCTAACAAGTTTGCCAAACTGCAAATGCCACTCTTCTGTGATATCATGCAATTGCAAAGTGCGTTTGAAATGATGTTCAGTCGTCTCCTTCATGACACATGGAAGGTCAATGATTTTAAGATCCTCAACTATCTTCAGCTGGGCAATATGATGAACGTGCATAGCCTGCCACATTTGTCCCATCCTGATAATGAAGAATAAGAGTTAATAGAAATAAACATTTAACATTGCAAAAGCATCACATCCAGACATGATATGGATCGTCAACTATAAAGTTATGTACACTGTAATTCTTGTCCACTAGACTTCTTTTGATTATCTTGTTTTGTTACTTCACTTTCATTCATCTGGAATATAACCAAGCTTTGGATCAATTATAAGATTATTGACAATTCTTTCTGGCTTAGACATGTTTGGCAACAACTTGGTAATTTGTTGCTTAGACATTTGTCAAGAACTTGTATGTCAAGCCATCTAAAGGAAATTTAAAGTTTGGTATAATTGGTAAGGTTCCAAAGAAATGTTTGACAACAATGGCTTTATTCTATTGTAAGAGAAATAACCTACAAACACTCCCATGAACCACTCAGGATCCAATCTTATACCACCCTTCCTCGAAGCTCCAACGTCAAATCACAACCACATTGTTTCCTTAACTCATCACTATGAACAAGAATATCAATCGTTGTATTAGACCTACATTATATTGCTTTTCTCGGTTCAAAAAATTAGTTGATGATTTAATTCTGAACTAAAAAATTGAAATATATTCACTTTTTAACCCTAAGAGCATTTTATGAGAAAAGATACCCGCACAAGTGGTGGCAGGTATTGATCCCAAACTCTTGTGCAATGACACCAAAGTCCTTAAATGTTCAGGCTTAAACCTAGATGAACATTCATGTGAAATTCATGCCTTCCCAAAAGAATTTCAAGGCAATTAATTAGATGGAGTCATTCTTCATACACACGCCTCCTAAATGGATGCAGAAAAGCAGGGATTTTTAAGTAGTCACCAGAACAGTTACCAATGTGTCATAATTACTATATCATCTAGTTATATTTTGTTTTCAGGTATATTGGGAGCGAAGATTTGCAAGCTATACTCAGAAGTTGATCAGAAATTAGAGATATAATGAATGACCCTAACATTAATTTATCTCCTTTTTAGTTCTAGCACCGTTGTTTTCAAACCTATAAATACGGGATTAACTATTCTCCAAATGTGAACAACTGCATCATTGGACTTACTAACCCACATCAATATTTTCAATTTTATATAGATATCTGTAATGAGCATTATCCAGGAAAACCAATGCACTTCCTATCCTGAGTCAAATAGTAGTACTTATGCATCCAGGTTTGCCAAGACAGCTGTTAGTTCCTTAACAACAGCAAAAATAAAATAAAATAGTTCAAACATCAGAAAAACGAAAAAAAGAGTATTTAATTCAAAGTTATGCCCTATTTTGCAATTAAGTTCAGACTTCTATTGCAATCACACACATAAATAAATTTACACAAGTTCTTTAATTAGTATCATGCATCAAATTAATTTGATGGCATCCGATTAAAGCCAACTAGAACTAACAATTTTAATCAAATATTTTTTATTAATTTTCCAAAAAAACAAGAGAAGAAAGAAAATCCTTTCTTCTTCCTCTTCTCTTTCAATCTCATGTAAAAAAAGGACAACCTTGTAATGAAGCTCTTGCCAGTGCGGGATCCTAGAAAAGGGCAGACCATTGAATTGAGTCTATTAAGCAACCTTACCTTGAATTTTGCAAGACTTCACCCTTTGTTTGGTGGTAGTTCTGATAAATTAGTTTTAAGCTTTGAATGGTTGTGAAACTTGTACCCATGTTAATGCATCAGAAAACAAAAAGGCTTAAATATAAAAAGTGTCCAACAAGGTAGATTCCTTTGTTTCATAGATGAACAGGGGAGAGGAAGAATGAAGGAGAAAGAGGGAAAGAAAATAGAGATAAGTGAAGAAGTTGAGGGAAAAGAGGAAGAAGCAGATAAGATGTATATCTTGCATGATGTCTCAAATGATGAACGAAGAGTAGGGTTGAGGAAGACCTGAGTACTTTCAGTAGAATAAAAAGAAGACTAGTGAACGAATGTTGGCCGGAAGAAGATTTCGAACCAGGAGACCTGCGAGATCACGAGATGGAAAAGAAGAGAAGAACGTCAGTAAGCAGCCCAGAACCTGGCGAGCCACTCCGACGCACAAGTTAGTGAGGTGGAGGAAATGTGTAAGAGCATCATGGGCTTTCCACGATGAGGAAGCATACCTACACAAGGTGAGACCCTTTTATAACACTTTGTAATCCCTGCATTAAATAAATGTCATGATCAAGCGTCATATCTAAGTAAGGAAAATATCTTATTAGTGTATTTTTGCAATATTGAGCAATCACATCGCTCATATATTACGGGTATTCCGTATCTGTATTAATATATTGTCCCACATGCTTCCGACAACACCACATGCAACATTAATTGCGGAATTGGGTCATGATCCGTGAGGTCCATTGAGCTCTCTAGGGCTCGACCCAACTAAGGGAATAGTGAATCAGTTTTGGCTAGTGAACCGAGGGGTGTTGGACCAAGAGTGGGATTTTTGTTTGGGAGTTGTCTTAAGGGAGCAGAGCCCAGCGACTCGGGAAATCCAATCGGGAGTCTTAAGGAAGCAAAGCCCAATGACTCAGGGAATCTGATCGGGAGTCAGAGAGCAGAGCCTAGCTACTCAAGGAATCTGGTCGGGAAGGAATCCGATCGGGAGTCTTAAGAGATCAGAGCCCAACAACACGGGAATCCGGTCGGGAGTCTTAAGGGAGCAGAACCCAACGACTTGGGAAATCCGATCAGGGGTTTCTTGGATGGCCCGACCGGCGGTCCACCCACGGTGCCCTCCACAGACTTTGACCTCCACATCAACTGGAGACTCAACTGTTTTATCCTGTGTGGGGAGTCCCCCCTATACTCGTTGTATCAACTAGTGTTAAGAAATAGTAGGGTTCCTGTTGTTGTGTCTAGACAAGGAAGAAATGGTGCTTCTGATCTCTAAAAGGAAGAAGATATGTCGCATTGAAGAGAAAAGGTGTTTGTTGTTGTGTCCGATTAGTAACCCAACATATTAATCTTGAGTCTTGACATGCTAATGTTGTTAGGAAGACCAAGGCATTAGACCCCCATTGTTGTATCTATACAAGGAAGAAATGGTGCCTCCAATCTCAAAAAGGAAAAAAGCATGCTACCGGAGAGGAAAAGGTGTGGGCCACTGTTGTGTCTCAACTATCTTGAGCCTTGATATCACAGACCCATGTGACCAAGATTATGATCCTAATCTGCCGTGTCCCTGTGTCCCCATGATCCATACCTATGTTGAACCCTCATATCTGAGAGACTGAGTAATATAGTTGAGTGGTGTTTATTTAGATGTTAGGGAACACCATGTGGAGGTAGAAATACTGAATAGGAAAAAAATGTCTGATTTTCCTTCACAGTAACAGGAAGTACATTCAAATAGTATGATAAAAAAACTGCCTGGTTACATACAATAAAAAATAAAGCACAAATCCAAACTATTGGGTGATCTCTATTCAGGCTAATTTATCTACTAATGTGATAGCAGAAGCTTCCAATAATATGATAAAGATTCACGTTCTTGAGTTTATTTTATGCACAAGGTTAGATTCTAACTTAATTCTCCACATTTTACATAAGGATTTGGGACAGGCATCAGTAACATTTGCATAAGAGACAATAATAATATAGCAAGAAAAAGAAAGAAGTTATTGTTTCTAGATAATAATGTACAAATGCAAACCAAGACACAAATGAAAAAGTGATGGTTAACTCCACAGCCAGGAACACTTACCCTTCAACAAGTTCCACTAGTTTTGGATAAAGCTGTTTATCACGCAGACGCTGGATTTCTGACACAGTTGAATCCATTGATTGCATATCAACTATGTATCTAGTGTGTAAATGGCTTACAGCTGCTTTAGTTCTTTCTAGTGCTTCAGTGCTGGCACCACGTTTCTTTTGCCTATTTAACAAAGCAACCTTCCGCTGATACTCGATTTTCATAAGCTCGCCTGCCTTCACTCCATCAATGGTTACAATTAGGTAAAAGTTTGAAAAATAAGCAGAGTTTTTGGTTGAAGAATTGGCAATAATCAGATGCAAGACTCATTGTCCAATGATAACTAGGCAAATCTATTAAGAGGTGAAGAGTATTCCTGACAAAGGTTGATGTGTTACATCTTAATTTGGTCTGACCAGGAGTATTATAGTAATGAATTGGTTGCATAAGCATTTTAGTGCAATGTTTGGAGCCTACTAAATTAATAGGACAACTCTAGTCATCTCATCTTATATGTGCCTAGGTCGTGATATCATGATTTACATCCAAGTGGAAGTGAACCAAAAACCAGCATGAATAGGTGCATAATTTACTAAAAATTAAAAAGGAGAAACTCCAAATTAAACCACATTAGTGATCAGTAAGTTATGATGACAAATGTTTTGGTAGAATGAGGATAAAAAATCATTAAAAAATGACCTATGAAAACATCGCACAAGGACACTATTAAAAGTGAATAATTAACAGCTCTAAAGCATGATCAAGATATCGAACTAAATCAAACATGAAAGAAGATATTTAAGCTATTTAGTATTCCGGTGCAAAAAAACAACTACCACATTGGGTAAATTTATAATTCTTGATATTGTTTGGATAATTTAATTAGAACTAAGTTTTATACAGCTATAGTTCACTGAAAATATTTATTAGCCATTAATATTACAAATTTGCAACCAAAATTGGCATCTTCTAATATAGGTTTCATCGTCTTATAAGCATATGAATTTCTCAATTACTTTGCAATGTGTTGTTATTGAAGCTTAGAGCTTAGATAAGATTTCTACCATACAATATGAAAATTTTCAATTGGTTGTAAATTAGGGAATTCAAATCATATGCTGTGTAGTAATGCATTGCTGTAAAAAACCGCCATATGATAATTTTGTCCTTGTATCAAGGCCCAACTTGATGCCAATACAATGGTCAACAAGCATAAGCAAGTACATAATGAATTTTATGTCATCGTAGTATTATCAACTATTTCTAATAACACTATGAAACTCCAAAATGTGCTGCAATTTTAACATAATCTGCAAACCCTTTTTTATCGTGCAGAATTATTGTAAAGAAGGTTAGAAGAAAATGTCAACTACAGTTATAGGTTCCACCTTCAATCCCCTAATAAAATGATGGTTAGGTGCTTATTCTCTATTCCACATAAAAAAGCTTACGAATGATCCAAGTGTTCATCTCGAACTATCATTTGAAAATCACATCATGTGGCTACAAAATGCTTACAAAACTTGCTACCTCAAATAGCCATCACAAGTTTTTTTTAATAAAGAAAAATGAACTTGAAAGCAAACAAATTCATGTTTTCAACAATGAAATTTTTTAACAAGTGTGAAATTTACCTTAACTTCGTCATATAACTTCCTTTCCCATGCTAGAATCTTATCCAACACAGTTGCATGAGTTTCCCACTCGTCATTATCAAAATCATCATTACCACCATCCGGATCAGGAATACCTTTAAATGACCTATTCCAAGTAATAACACGCATGACTCTAGCAGAATGATCTATGTGACCTGCAGGAGTTTAGCAGTAATAAGAAACATTAGCAATGATTTCCGGAAAGAAAAACAAATCATGAGAGTGAATCAAGAAATTACTTGGATATTCAGGTAGATACGAAGACAAGGTTAATTCAACTAGCAGAATAACCCACCCATATGACAAATCATAAGCAAGATTCAAAGCACAATTGACTAACATTACACTAGATTTTCTCATCACCACTTAAAATCTACATGAGAATACAGAAAAGATAATGGATAGCAGACATAATGCGGTTGAAACATAGTAACGAACTAACGATGGAAGATGTTCAATAACTCCATTATACTGCTTACTTGGAAAGAAAGAAAACTATTTTAAATTTATCTTTCCTATGCTTGCTTGGGGCAAATATAGAAGGATGGGAACTCAAATTTATTAAAGATATATATACATACTCATATGACTTTGGGCAATGGGATACAAGCTATTGACGAACAGAACCAGACTCTGTAAATGGATTTCACAGAAAGATTACATCTTCATGTTTGAGAAAATAAAATTAGAAAATTATGAATCAAAATACCTCTAGCATCCGCAAAATTAGAGTGGTAATGCATTCTAGTGGCCTCAAGCATCTTGGAAACTTCATATGTACTCTCTGAGGTTTTAAGAAAAAGGTCATCAAGATCTGTAAGCACCTTCAGAAGACTAACGCTGGGACGCGTCGCAGGAACGATTTTCCCTTTCTTAGCATCCAGTGGTGGTGCTGACACTGCGTGTTGGTGGTGTACATTGTTTACCTGCTTCAGCTTCCTTGGCACCTTAGATGGCAGTGGCCTCTCCAAAACCAGTTTTTTAGGCGTCACCTGATCATCGTTGCCACCAACCGCGTGGTGATTAGCCGGAACTCAGCTTGAGTCAGCGACGGCCCCTGCATGTTATCGTCCGTGAAGAAGAAATAATCCCAAGAGGGATTCGATTGTGGCATTGGCGGCGGGGGAGGAGGAGGGCTGGGTTGAGGGGGAGGTGGCGGGGGAACCGGGGATGGGGAAGGGGAAGGTGAGTTCACTGCGACTCCGGCAGGACGTCGTCGATGTTCGAGGCCATTATCTACATCATCTCCCTCATCCTCGTCCTCTTCCTCATCCTCTTC
>JBBPFQ010715212.1:0-14486 GCA_037974815.1 Kaempferia elegans
AACGAGAGTGGTCAACCTTCCCGAGCGGAAGCTAGCCTCCTTAACGATAGGGTTCAACCTTCTCGCGCTGAAGCTAGCCAAGAATATCCTCCTTAACGAGAGTGTTCAACCTTCCCGAGCGGTATAAAATACTAATTAATGAGGAAGCATTTAAAGACTAAATAATAAACAGTCGCATAGTGATATTAATGACATTACAGATATCCTGAATCGTTTAATATTCCATGAGCCAATAATGAGTTCATTAATAACCCTCCACTTTAATGCTCTCATCACCTTCATAAAGATAGTTATTAATGGGAGGAGAAGTGAAACATGAATTGTTTTGTATTAAGTGTAGCATATTAATTGTACGAAATTTGTATGAGAGAGGAGGTGCGCATAAAAGGAGGGCAATGAAATAAAGAAAGTGTATCCGTTTTTCTCTTGGATGATTACTCCTGCCGGAATTCTCATTTTGCTCTCTCGAATCAGGATCAAGTAGAAAAAGAAGGGAAAAAAGAATGAGGCTTTGTTTGAGGATGAGTTTAAGAAAGCACTAAACACTTGTATCACTGAGAACCGGTGTTTTTGAAAACAAACTTGATTGATTGGTTCGCTAAATACTAGTTTGAAGCCGAAACACTGGTTGAAGCCAAAGTGAGCTTGTATGATCGAATTAGTGGATAAAGAACTGAAATTAAACAATTTATTCACTGCATGACCCCATTATTTGATCTAATATGATTTGAGTATATACTATGTAGTAGAACACAATCACACTTTCAAGCAAAATGAGATTGAATAGACAAATACAAAACAATTGTCATGATCTGGACATAGTCAAAAAGGAAAAAGAATGAAGGAGAAGAAAAAAATATATTTTTTTTCAAAAAATATATTACACAAATATAATATTTTAAATTAATTATTTGTCCTTTGGATCATAATGCACACTAACACAACATTCTTAACTCCAAAGGCCTAAAATAGTTTCACATTTTTCTCGTTGGCTAGTATCTTAAAAATTATGACATGACATTTGAACTTTTGGTTGTAATTTTCCAACACAAAAGGCAAAGCATAGAAGAAAAAAGTGGGACACCAAAAGAGAGCTCACAAAATAACAATAGCTCCAAGTTGTGCAATCTTTGAAGAGATCTATTTGGTGTTGCAATCTATGAATGCCTACTAATGGATTTAAAAAGAAGAGTTGAATGGAGTTTTGTTCCATTTTCGTTTTTTGAGTTATGTTTAAATAATAATTTTGAAGCATATTCAACAGGCAGAATAAGAGCAAAATTTTTTAATATAAACTTATACAATATAAAAGTAAATGTACAATAAAAAATCAGATCAAGTCATTGCCAACAATTTATACTATAGGGTTTTCTCCATTCTCATTGTAGTTTTCTCTCAACGCTAATTGAGAAAGTAAGGTCACCTTTAATATTCTCTAAACTACACACCAAAAGTTCTTTCTTAAAAGGAATTCTCTTCTCTACAAGTTGTTTGATCTCTAACAATCTTCTTTCTCTAGTCTCTAAATAGCTTCAAATGTGAGAATAAAAACTCCAAATAGGTTTCTCCTTGATCGACTTCTGCTAGCATTTACCTATGCATGTCGAACACATCCACATCGTACAACTCTAGCTAATTTCATACGACAATTACAGTTACAGGTTAGATTGATTTTCATTCAGTTCTGAATCACTCTCGACTGATTTGACCACCTTTACTCAAATTGGTCAATCTGATCCAACTTTCAAAAAAAAAAAAAAAAGTTAAAACTAGTAAAAAGAATATACAAAATTTAAACTTGGATGTTTGTTCTTCCCATGGAGGGACCATTCCAACTCCAACTCTAATTTGGACTCTACTTCCATGGGCAGAGACAAGGAGGAGACATGTCGCTCCCGCACTTTCAATGGTTGTACAAGAAACAAAAGAGGGTGATGTGAATGTTCCTACTTCATCACCACTACAATTATTTTTTATAATTATAGCTTATCTTAATAGTTTGTTTCTGCCCCATGCTTAGTTTGTTTGTCGTTATCGTCACCGCCACCGCCACCGCCATCTTTCGGTGGAGTAAGTAGTCAGCATGGTCCAAAGTGGTCCTGTGTATGAAGATTAGGGTTTTAGATAGGGTTTAAGGCTGGGGTAGGCTGGTTGAAGAAAAAAAAAACATTAGTACACCATTTGGACTATCTTCTGACTGAAAGCACATACCCTTGATAGGAGGAATGTGAAGGCCACATCACACCAAGGAGACTTTTTGGCCAGCTTCTCAAGGTAGGGGCAATGCTTAAGAAAAATGGATTGGAGTGATGAATCTTAGTGCAGCTCAGTCCCTGGTTTTACCGATTAAATCAATAGAATTGGATTCTCAGATCAACTAGTTGAATCGCTTAGTTTGATCTGGATTGAAGTGTTCGCACATCTACTCATCCCACTTAATAAGAAAGCAACAATACTTATCACAAGTCTCCATCGCAAAGTCTTATTCCATGTCAATATTTAATATTCATCGAAAATGAGACGGCTTCTATACATTGGTAAAATGTTGACACACGGTATAGATAAAAAGTCATAGCTAAAGTTGAGGTAGTGCAAGCATTAAAATTAATTGGCTTGAGCTATAGAAAAGTGACAATTTATAATGGATTGCCACCCTTGTCCATATGAGACTAATGGCTATGTAGCATTCATTACAAAGTGGCCATGGAGCAAGAAATATACAAAAAATGTCTGACAGTTGTGTTCATTCGTAGAACACCAATGGAAGAAGGCGAGATTGTCCAACACTTGCATTGCCTAGTAACCCGTATAAAAGATTTGTGGAGGAAGACAAGACGATGACAGCTCGTGGAAAAAAGGGATAGTGCTCACAGAAACCTTGCCGAATAAATATTGTGTATTAAAGGGTTTTGTGTGCCAATTGGCTAATAAAATGATACATTTCAACCTTGCCAACTGGTGTTAATGTGTCTTCATTTTCCCCCCTTGTTATAAATCTCACTCCAGCTGTGCCCTAATTCCTCAATGTGCTGGGACATATGGGATATGTCTTGTTACCAGGAGGACGAAGAGTGAATAAATTTTAGGGTGGTACTGGTTTGGGGAAGGGAGCCACATGGAGACCTGCACTTTTGCCTCAACCTTTGATGACACAAGGACTTTGATTAGGTGTGTTTGTTTGCTAAAACCATGATGGCTTCATGGTTGGATTACACCTGTTAGATTCCATTCAAAGCAGAAATTGATCTAAGAAAGATGAGAAAAAAAGACAAAAAACAAAAATTGATTCAATGCATGTGCCACCAGATGCAACAGTTTAAGGCACAACATATGTCATATAGGCTTACTGTCAGAAAAAATATCACTATCTAAATCCTAATAAATCAAGGAAGAATTCTAATTACAGATACTCCTTAATTCAATTATCAACAACTCTAGAGAAGCCCTTTCAAGGATCTCACTTGTAAAAATTTAGTATTCTTTGTCAATTGATGATAAACCAGAGGCAATGTGAGATTTGACTGACAAAATTTAACTAATATGAACAACCTTGACAAAGATTCATCCAGCTCATATGGCTTTAAACAAGACACGAGCATAGGTTCTCTGTATCTAACAGACAAAAAAGTACCATATATTCTTATACTCAAACAGGTAAAGTTAAGTGATTTGAAAATCTTGCTCTAATTAAGAATACCAGATCTATTAACTAGGGATGGGCAACCTAATCAAGATTATGTATTTTGATTTTGTAGTGGTTTGAGCCTATACAAAGCCTTAAACCAAACAACACTCTTAAATTTTCTTATAATATCAATATATATGTATATATAGATAAATAAGATGCTTTCTTATTCTTATTCATTTATTATGCTCATTAATGAGCATAATCCCTAAATTACAATAAGCTTGATTGTTATTCTCAATAGTTTTTTTTTCACAATTTATAGCTTTAGACCAATAGTTTGATGGATCTGACATAACAAATTGTCTTTGCTTGATGCTAATTGACAACTTAACACAATCCTCCTTTTTTATCTAGACTTGGGACCAATCATGTACTTAGGCATTTAATAAATTTTCCAGTTAGGTAAATGCGAGATCACGACAAATACATATATTAAGCCTAATGACATAGAAGGATCATATAACCCACCCCACTTAATGAGATAACGACTTGGTTGTTGTTGTTGGACAAATTTAGACCAAATCAAACCAAAACAATTTTGATCTTAACTCTTAATCTTATTGAAATATTTCTATTCAGTTTTGATTTTTATCATGTGCCCATCCCTACTATCAACTCTGGTATAAATTAAGAACACTAGAAATTTGTAAACGGCTATTGAATTTACTGACCTGTCTAAATCTGAAAAAACATGGCTGGCAGCTGAGAATGATCTGTTCCACAACCCAACAACTTTTCAGATGATGAGTCAATTGCCAGGCAATAAATAATGCTTGCTTCCACAAAATTCATCACATGCCACTGTTCTAGTCTTTTCTCCAAAAAAAGAGAGAGTGATGGAATTGGCAACACCACCACCCCTCCCTGTATAAAATATGACCAAGTCACCACCTTTTCACCAGACACAGCCACAGAGAGCAAAAAGCCAAAAGCAAATGTGGCCACAATACAAATTCTTATTAGCTGTGAGAATCTCCCAGGCACTTCCTCAAGCACTTGCAGGTTGTAGTCTCCTCCTTATAATTCCCTCCGTCGCATTCCCTCAATTCTCAAACATCTGCAGAGCTGCAGTCTCCTTCTTATAATTCTCTTTCAGGCATTTCCTTATAGACTTACAGATTGCAGACCGTTCCCTTCGTATAATTCCCTCTTAGGCACTTCATCGAACATTTGGTTTACCAATTCCGCCATGGGTTTCCCGGTCGGCTACTCGGAGCTCCCCAAGCTGCTCCTCCACCTACTGTTCTTGCTGGCGCACCTTCGGAAGCTCATCAACTGGGCTTGCCGCTGCCTCGGCCTCGGTGACGACCTCTCAGACGGTGATGTCCAGAAGGAAGGTCCCTGTTTGCTGCCACCGGTGCTGGCCGAGGTCATCGAGGAAGCCTCCCCGGCGACCCGGTTCGAACAGCTCCCAGAGGCGGCGGAGAGCTGCTGCGCTGTCTGTCTGTACGAGTTCGAGCCGGAGGACGAGGTTCGGCGGATGAGCAACTGCAGCCACGTCTTCCACCGTCAATGCGTCGACCGGTGGATCCAGCACCGGCAGCGCACCTGCCCCCTCTGCCGCGTCCCGCTCGTTCCCCTCCACCCGCCCCGCGCCACGCCCGAGGACGACGAAGACTACTACTACTCGTACTCGCTGCGCCCGCTAGGGTTCCCCTCAGCCTAGGATATCCGCATGGAACATAAGATTTCGGATCCGCCTCTTTTTTTTAGCTTGGGTAGCGTAGATTTGGTCGGCGACAAATCAAGCGCTTGTTTTGGATTGCCGATTGGATTCTTGGGGGCGGATCGAAGCGAGAACGGATCGAAGATTGAGGAGTGTTTGACTTTCAGGATGCAGATTTCGAAGGGAGGAATCTGCGATCGGAATTGTGGAGTGAGACTAATTCAAAATCCCAATATTGTGGATTTGAATCTTCTTCTTCTTCTTCTTCTTCTTCGTCTTCTTCCGTGCTGCTGCTGACGACGACATGGCCGGCAAAATTTTTGTTGCTGAGTGCTCTGTAACTTAAGCTTCTAAATAGATCATGTAAACAAGTTTTTTTTTTGTTTTTGTTATTTTGCTTTAATGAGACTAAGAATGATGTTATTTGTGTATTTATATGATATTTATATTACTAAGTGATATAATTAGTGTAACACTAATAGCAAAATGAGGAACACATGCGTTGAAATTTCATACTTAAAATATATTGTTCGAAATGAGTCCTTGGATCTATCCTAATAAAACAAAACTAATAAAATTAATGTTCAAAAGGGAAAGATTTAAGTTAATTACTTTTAAGTTAATTTTATTAATTAACTCATTAAGATGCATTAAACTGGGATTAAGTTTAGATTAGGATGTCACGGATAATTATGGAATTTGGATGATTGAGTCGATTCTGCCTCAGCTGCCCAATTGCCATGGTTGAAGTGTTGTTGCCTGTTCTGTGCGATGCAGAAGATCTCACGGCCTCGACGCCCAGTAATGCGAGTGGGTCTGCAAAGTATACGTTTGGGTCACATTTTGTTTTCCCCATTTTACCTCCCTGTTATTTACCTCCCTCCTCTCTCTCTCTCTCTCTCTCTCTCCTCCGGCGGGAGAAGATATCGGTAGTCATCGCTCGAATCCCTCCTTCGGCTCCGATCGCCGGCAGGGATCTCTCTCCTTGGCTCTCTGGTTCCAGTGTGCGTTCCTCAATCCGTAAGATATTTCCGACATGGAATTTTAGTTTTCATCTGATCCATGTTAACCCTAATGGCATCTCATTTGGCGTCAGAATCCGTGGATTCGTTAGCTTAGATTGACTAGATACCTTTTGATTTATTCTGATCATTAGGTGATTAAAAACCCTCTATACTATCTGAGGCTGGTACCCTTTTGTGATTTTGGACAGGGGCAGTACAGAATCTAGCTTCTCAGTCACCAGATTTTCCTTTTTTTTTTTTTTTTTTTTCCCTCTTATCGATTGACAATCCGTTCCTCATTTGAGTTTGAGTTGGGATTATTGGGTTCTCGCAATATTTATTCGATCTGGGTTAGTCGTAGGAGGCTCAATTAGCTGGAAGTTTTACATATAGAAACCAAGGAACTGATTCTTTTTAGTAGACAAGCATATTCGTGCATTGCACCTCCTGGAATGAGTTTGGAGAATGACGATCCGTTACTTGAAAGAGGTTCTGAAACTCAGAGGTGAGCAGCTTTTTTTGCTTGTTGCTATGTATTGCAATTGTTATCTGTCGGCTTATGCTTTACCTTCTTGCCTTGTATCCTAGGAAAACTAAAGTGCGCTATACTCGAGATGAGCTTTTATCTTTTAGCAAACTTTCCAACAAATTGCCGGATGAATTTGATGCTTCAGTTTTGAGGTACTTGATGATGAAATATTAGTCTTATTTTAACTTTTTTTTTCTCAGGGGTCTTATAAAGGATTTTGTTTAACTCCCTGATGTTTTGTTTTCCAAAGCAGTGAATTGAATGAAACGTCTAATACTGTAAATGAGAGGCAAAGAGGTTTTGGAGGCTTAACCTTTCAGAGCACGAAGCACAGCGATTTTACCTCACCACCACCATATAGGCCAGAAGTTGCAGGGTGTTATTCTCGAGGAACTTCTGGGAGGTGGGATGCACAATCGAATTATAGAGATGGGGACCTCCAATCTAGTCGTGAAACAAATACACAAGGTTTGTTGTCTGAAGCAAACTAAAATTGAAGACACTGACTGATTTTATGCTCAATGGATTAGCTAAACTTTTCCTTGTCCATTTCTCATTTTGACAGCTGTCACTTCTTCGCTTCACAACCATATTTAATTTTGCAAGTTACTGACTTATCGTTTCATATTGCTTTTCTTCATTTCAAATTTCAATCCTAACATTGCCGAACAAAATATGGATTTTTAAATGTCTGTCTTCTACAAGGCTATGTGCAGCTGGTTTAAATTCATTGTACTAGAATTGGATTGCCCATTTATGCATTTTGAGGTTCATCAGCATTAAAATAAAGATTTTCCTTTCAATGATTGTAGTTTATTTCCAAACTCATAAATAAAACTTGTTTGCCTGTGTCTGTACCAACCTTTTTGTCCCATTGTACTATTCTGAATTAATCACTTGCATGATGTGATTTCAAATTGCAGATATTGGACGACAAATTGGAACACAATCCAGATGTTATGCTCAACAGGATGAGCATGATGGACTTTTGGGCAGTGGTGCTTTCCCAAGACCTTCAGGTTATGGCGGACCATCAACAGAAAAATCAAGAGCAACTAGCCAATTTCAACTCAATAAGACTTCTGAACCCTATCAACCCCCACGGCCTTATAAGGTTAGGCGATCGGAGAATAATAAAGACACATTCTTCTGTTCCTACAAATGCATTATTTTGTTATGTTTATTGTAATAACAGTTATTCTGTATTTTTGTAAATTTCTGCCTTTTAATATAGGCTATGCCTTTTCAACGGAAGGACAATAGAGATTCATGTAATGATGAGACATTTGGTTCAACTAATTATTCAAGTGAGGACAGAGCTGGAGAACTAAGGAGAAGAGGTTATGCTCTTTGATTACTAGATTTTTTATGATTGTATGCAGCTCCCTTCTAGTTCCTTCTTTTTCCTTACTTTCCTTGGTTCTATTTATTTTGGTTATGCCAATGCAGAATCCTTTGAGCTAATGAGAAAGGAACAACGGAAAGCACTGCAGGATAAGCTAAACAACCATAAACACAATCTTGATCCTGATATTGCTACATTGTTTGAGGATTCTGCTGATAAGAAAAGTACAATCCACAAAACTGACAAGGAAGATGTTTCTTCACTATCTAAAATTCAATCTCCTAGGTCTCCTTCTACACATGCACCTGTATCTCGGCCACTTGTGCCACCTTGGTTTTCTAGTACAGCAATGGATAAAATCCTTCCCGTTCAATTAGAGGTATTTATATATAATATTCATTTTATTATCATTTATCATGAAATTTTTTATTTTTCTTGAAGGACCAGATAATCTTACAAATTTTTTGCCTCATTTATAACAGTGGAAATGTGTGATAAATTAAATTCTTAGGAGCTCTCATCTATTGATGTTTACTTGCCCATTGAGGTTTGCTACATTGTTTTCAAAATTGGCTTATCCTGATCCGGACTGACTGAGTTGTGTCACAATTGACCCATTTTTTCCTGATATTTTGGGTAAACTCAGGATTGATTTAAAAAATTTGCCTCCTTACTATTCTTTCAAACCACTGATCTCGATATCGTAATCCTATTTCAAACCTTGTATTCACCCATCCATGCCTTTCCATAATGCATATGCATTATGAAATTACCTGAGTGAATGTCACCCGCATATAACTGAATGGTGTTGCTAGAAGGCTCATGAAGCTTTGGTCGCCCACCATACCAACCCTTCATCACACGACATTAGTCATTAAATTCTCAACACAACACTGTGAAGATCAAAATTTTATGGAGACATGAAATAAATTGACCCTAGGGAAGCAGTAGTTCTGATATTTTGAGGAAGTTTCAAATCTTAGAAATCGCATAATGAATCACAATCCATCCAACTGAATTTTCAGTTGATAGGAGGATTCAAAGGGGATATATTTGGCGGAGTGTGGCTGCTTGAAGAGAATTTCACAAGCAATGAGGGTGAAGAAAATCTATTTCTTACACAAATGTACAACTTTTTTTTCTTCAAAATTTTAGTAGGACAGCCCCTATATTTACAGGGTTGCCTTTATGATTTTAAAATTTTAGATAGAGCACATGCCATTGTGTCCAGTGACTACCACTGGAAGTGCTTTTGCACATAATTTTCTATCTTGACCCTTCCAATCGTAAGCAAAATGACTGAGCAGATTTTATAACATGTCCTGCTGAGGTTACATGTGTCATATCTTGTCCGATACAAGTCCTGCTCGAGCTAAATTATATGGAACAATTTAATTAAACTTTCATTCATGTGATGCACAAAAGCTAAATCTATGTTAATTTATTTGACATTGGCTTTTGGTGATCATATTGATGTCTTTGACACATGCTTTCTATGTCATCTCAGGCTAGTTTTACTTGTGCTGTCAACAACAAACATCTTGATAACACCTATAATGATCAGGAAAAGGGGCAACAATTAGATGGCTACTTTGATGACAGCAATAGAAAACATGAAGTTGATAACCTCTCATCTAAGAGACCTAATTTTCAGAATGTTCATGAAGTTGGGGAAGTGGCCATAATAAATGATGTTTTTGACGAGAAAAAAGAGAATTATGTTGTTACAAATTCATTTGTGCGGAACAGTTCTGTCTCTATTCTTGAAAAGTTACTAGGTGGTTCTCTACAAACTTCTGGTAGCTCATCTGCTTCCTCTTCTGTAAGTGTTTTCCTATAAGCTAATACCATTTATATTCTTTGAACTCTTCTCTTCTTTTTGTTCATTTGTCCTACTATCTCAGTAAATCTACACATCTCTTATTTTGATTGTTGTTTAGTTCTCAACACATTAAGCCTTTAGCAACACACTGACTAGAATTTTACTCTTCGATACTCTCACATGTAGTAGCGTAGTTGGGAAGAACGAATTAGCCCAAACCCAGCATTTGGATTGATTTAATTGAGCACATGTTTTTAGTCACGTTGGGATATTTTGAATACAAAACTCTTATTTTGTTTAGTTTGGTTGGTTTACCACTTATGGACAGTGTGATCCTTGTTTAGAACATAAAGTACAGAAACGTATACATCTGTGACTAAATTACTGTTCTATTGCTCAGAATCAGGGTCTTAAGACGGATGAAGAACCTTGGACATCTTCAATTTCTGAATATTCTAAGTTCGCTAGTTGGTTTGTTGAGGAAGGTAAACCTGGTAGGCATAACTTGTAGATTTTTTTTTGTGTGCGTGTGTTTTATTTGAGAGTTAAGCTAATAATATAATTTTTTTGGGCACACAGAAAACAGGCCTTCAGAAGATTTTTCATCAAAGAATTTACTTTCGTTGATTGTGAATAATGATAAAGTTGGCTCATCAAATTTTACAGTTTCTCATGCCAAAGTATTTGGACACGGGGAACCAGGCAATACTGATATAACTGATACTACACTCAAATTTGATGTGTCTCTGACAACTGTTCCGGAAATTGGGATCTCTGAACAATATTATCAAGTTGATGAGCTAAATTCAAGTCCTGTTGTACTTACATGTGAGGACCTTGAGCAGTCAATCTTGGCAGATATCGAAGGGGGGCTAGGTCTACAGCATATGGTACAAGAACCTGATACAAGAACAGATGGAAAATCAGAACATTCAAAATCTGATATCGATGAGCATGTTTCGCAACATCTTCTTTCTTTGTTGCAAAGGGGAACAAAAAAAGAAGAGACAGCGTCGAGGACTTGTGTAGGTGTTAATTTCTTTGATAAATTGTCTTTAACTGGTAAAAGTTCTTTGAATTTTCCAATTCCTGATAAGGGCACTGTTGAGGCACCATCCTGCTCAGATAAGACCCTGACTCTTGAAGCATTGTTTGGGGCCGCATTTATGAACGAGCTACAATCGGCTCAAGCACCTGTTTCTACACAGAGAGTGGCAGATGGTGGAAGCAACACTTATGCCTTCCAATTATCAGCTGGATTTCCCTTTCCACACTCTGATGCAAGTTTCTTTTCTTCTAGTTCCGGAGATTATCAACTAAATAAACCTGTTCATCACAGTGACACACTACCTCTAGGCACTGTCTCTTTTGAAGAGAAAGTTCTCAACTTTCACTTGCCAGGTGAACAAAGTTTGATAATTAATAGCGATGCTCTGGAATCTGCAACCTCAGATTCTATTCCCTTTGCTAATGCATGTAAAAATGAGGAGCTATTTTCCAAAATGAATGAAGAACATCTTAAGGATAATTTGCGTAATGCCATTCCAAGAGGTGCAGAAGATATTCCAACAACCATGTTGGATGGCTCTTTTCAGAGGCCCCGCGACCTGGTAAATGCTGGTGCTCTTCATCATCATTTGCAGGGAAGGACTTTATCTCATACCGTCAACCATGCTATGCCTCTACACCCATTGTTGAATCATCTCGCTAATGGGGATGAGCAAATGAAGCATGTTAACCCCCAACAGAATTTTCATGACCCTCAAAACTTTCTTGAAAATCTTGTTCCACATAATATTTACCATGTTAATGCCCCACACATTGATCCTGCTTCTTATCACTTGATACAGAAGTTGCCAATTCCAGGAAACTTCCCACAGAAATTGCCCCATCAAGGCTTTTCAAGAGGTATGCAATTACCTCATCAGGTAAATCGCGTGCAAAGCTTCATACCAGAGACAAACAATATGCATGACATTGCATTACCACATCAGCAGTCTAACTATGGGAGCTTCAGAATAGGAATACCAGGTAAATTTCACTCTCATTCTTGTGTTCCCTGGATCATTAAATTCTTCAATTTATTGGTGCTTGAAATTTGTGCTGCTTATGAACCCAATCAATTCATAACTCAAATAACATTGAAAATAAATTTTAAAAAGAAATTACACGATTTCTTTTAAAGATTTATGCATGATCATGAGATTTTTGCATTCAAATTTCCCTCATGAGGTAAATACTCCCAAACTCTTACATATAACTTTATCCTATATAACCTTATTATGTAAATCTTGTTACTGCATGAAACCTTTGTTGCTTATAACTAGGACTGTTTAAGCAGACTTTGCATTTTTTTATGGATTATTTTCTGATTTTGAATTCCGGAATGACCTCTATAAATTTTGATATCGTATCGCCAAATGCAGGAGCATTTGTTGGTGGCAGTGGCAATCATCCAGATGCATTTCAAAGGCTGATGGAGATGAGAGCTAATCAAAAGCATGCCCTCCCTGCAGCTGCAGGCCACATTCCCAGTATGTTTGGTCCTGAATTTGACATGAACTTTCGATACAGATGACACTAAGTGCCGAATCATTCCAATTAGTTTGGTGGTGGTGTAAGCTTGGTGTGTGTTGTTCTTTTCTCGCTTTGGGTGGCATCTATTGCATCTCAAATATCTTCAACCAAAGACTTAAGATGATTCAGATGACCGTGGAGAAACAGAGAGACTTCCATGTTGTGTATAGGTAAGCCAGCCAGGGGGTTTTCGTTTCCGTTCAGTGTCAGTTGAAACCTAGACTTTCAGTAGTTGCTCACTCATGTAAGATGTAGATATGCTGTCAGAACTTTCATCGGAGATTGCTGCCCAATCACTTTTAACATTTCTCTCTTGTTTGCTTAAGGTATCTCATGCCATTATCTTCAGCGTATTGTTCTGTTGGTTCTCTGTGCTCTCCAACTGTTATCTAGGTAAAACAGGGTTTAGGCTGTCCAAGATATTAAAGCCCTTCCGACTTCGATTGTTCTTCAAACTGGTGCTGCTGTCAGCAACTTAGAATTGGATTTAACTGAGTTTGAAACTTGATCAACCGGCCATAGAAAAGCAATTGTAGCATAATGCTTGGAGTTAAGTTGAGCCAAATGTGTTAGGATGATGATGATCTCAGGTCATAATGCTTGGTGTGGCCAGATAGCTCCTGCTGGCCTTTTACAATCCTCATCTCGATGCCGTGTATAACATCTTGAGACACCTCGAGATCGGTCTGGCATGAGGGATTCTCTACTCTTCGAATGGGCACTTCCGTGCATTGACATATAAAGAGTAAGTTTAGTTAATAGTTGATAAGAGGGTGCTCACAAAGAGTTGAGTTTCGTACTCTCCATCCAAGTCTATCTTTGGTTGTGTCCATCTCCTCTACCAGCCATTTCTATTGCCTTTTGCACTTCAAACGCGATGAAATGAAATAATATAACCGTGTAAGCCTATCGAGCTCAATAATCCTTCAAACCTAACCTTAAAATTTAAACACCTGAAATCAAACAGAGAACTACCAAGTCATGATCAATCTTCATATTACAGTTCTACAATTAATCTCCCGTCAATTCTAACCAAACAACCCTAAACAAACCCTAAACACACACAAAATCAAAAACAAAACAAAACAAAACTAAAAACTAAAAAAAAACTAAAAATTCTTAATCCCCTTGATGATCCTCTCCAGCTCTGAAGGCTTGCAAGGAACAGTCAGTGCCCCTTCTTGCTGAAACCCAAACTCCTCCTCTGCCAGCTTCAGTAGCCTCAGAAACACAGGGTTTGACAGGCAGCTGAGTGAGGCCACAAACCTAGTTGCCTCCTCATTCCACACCGCCACCACAGCAAATTCCCCCTCCTTCACATCCTCCGGCACTTCGGCCGCCACCGCTGCCGACGCCGAACAAGTCGTCTTGCTGCCCCTGGGCCAGGACAGGGCCCTGGCTGCACTCCTGAGCACACCTTTCCCCATGGCACCCTCCTGTTTGCTTCAGCTCGACGCACGGAATGAAAACATATATAGGGCTTAGTGCTGCAGTCCAAGTCATGAGAGATATGCATGCGTTGGCCTTGTCTCCCTTGAAGAGCAAAGGCCAAAGGGGCATTGCACTGCTGCTCTTTTCTTTTTGGTGGAGAAAAAGTCTGAGTGGACGAAGTGGATGCTTAATTGAGTTGCCTTGTGGGTATGCTTGTGCTGCTTGAAGCAGCAAGGGGGGCAGGCCTAACTAGGGTTTTGCATGTGGAGGGTTGAAGAAGTGCTGTGGTTTTGAAAAGAAAGGGGGGAGAAGGTGAAGGGTTACACTGAGGTCAGGTGCTGATGTTGCATCACTGTCACCTGGAATCTATGTTTCCTCTCTGTTAGGTTGGCTACTGTTCAAGGCGCGTGAGGAGGTGAATACC
>JBBPFQ010715315.1:0-14482 GCA_037974815.1 Kaempferia elegans
TACTGGCCTACCAGGATAAATCATGAAGCCTAGATAGGTCACAAGTTTTTCAAACTCCCTAGATGTAATGTGCCCTTGCTGAGATTCGTTGCCTAGGGAGCTCATCCTACCTCTTACAATTTGGAAGAATGATTTGAATGGCAGTGTCTCTAATTTTCTTATTATTACAAAATAAACATATAGGAACAAAAACAATATAGTACATGGAATGTGTTTATTAAGGGAAGAGAAATGTGCCTATTAGTGAAACCATATTAATCCTTTGTATCAAAAGAAGGTTCAGCAAAAACAATTTGGAAGGTTTTTTTTGTTGGGTAATCCAGGTTGGGCAAATCGGGAAGCGCAGATGGATCACAAGTTTTTCAAACCCCCTAAGTGTAATGTGTCATTGATGAGATTCGTTGCCTACGGAGCCCATCCTACCTCTTACAATTTAGAAGAATGATATGAGTGGCAGTGTCTCTAATTTTCTTATTACTACAAAATAAATATATAGGAACAAAATAATTGCATAATCAAATGACACAGAAGTATACATTTTGTCTAGCAAATTTTTCTACATCAAGTCTGTACATAAATAGAAAAAACAAAATAGTTTGTTTTTTTTTACCAGCAAACATAATTAAAACTTTGCAAAACTAGGAGGGAAATCACTTTTTGGTAGACACAAGAAACTTTTTTCAGGTTTAAAAACAAAGAAAGGGCATTTGCTTTAGAAACTTCCAAATAAATTAAAAAATAAATCATCCAAAAAATAAATACAGCTGAAAGGATGATTGGTGGCCGAAGTTATTCAAATTGTTATATGCCTTGGTCTAGTTATCAAGTCATTGGAGTTAAATGTGTTGTGAATTTAGTTTCACTTTGGATACTTTACTTATAGATTATTGTGTCAAGTTCTATACATATGATGCAATATTTTTCTTTTAACAAATATATATACAAGATTGCATCTATCTTAACTTTAGTATCAGAGAGATTGTGTGTTAGACTGTTAGGTAAGGGTTTCTCCCTTCCTCAATCCCCTTTAGGAGGAGACTGTGAGTTTGAAATGAAGAGGTAGCCTTCCCCACCTCCACCATCAATAAAATCCTAATTCCTTCCTATGTCTCCCTTTCCTCCACCAAGCTAAAAGGTCCAATTAGTCATTGTGTCACTTCAATATTACAAAACTTTGTTCCTTAATACTATAAAGGCTTACTCTCTCCTTGTATGCAATGTACTTGCTCCTGTCTCTATTAGAAACCCAAAACCCACTCCTACTGTGCAAGAGCTGAACCAAGATATTCACTGGGTTACACTTGCTGCAAGACCTGACGTCAGACGATAATAGCTCCTTGCCAGAACCATGTCCTCACTGGATTATCAAAGTAGTGCACACACTGATCTCACGGTCTTTGTGCTCAGCTCCTTCGACCACATCCCCTCCACTCTCATCTTTCAATGTCGATGGTAAAAAGATCAACAACCTATTCACCTTAAAAGAGGATCCCCAAACTTGTCTTTAGTTGTGTCTCCTTTCCTTGTCCTTTGTGCTCCACCTCCTCATTTTGTCTCACTGTTGTATACTTGTATGCAACAAAAGCATGGTTGTCTCCATCTCATGCACCAACATTTTTTATTTCCTCGTCTACATCATATAAGATGAAGCATGCATGGGACACTCAATCCAAGCCCAATAAGTTCTTTTAAAAAGAAAAAAAAAAAAAGTAACAAAATAACATCTGAGGAAAAGAAGTTGGTGACAAAAGACAAAAAAGGAAGGCATAATAAGAAAAGGATGAAACGATCATTAAATTCATTAAAAGAAAAAAGTAGTTTAAAATTCATTAAAAGGGGAGAAAGATTAGTTGGTATAATCATGTTAAAGGTCGAGCTAGACCAGCTTGTTTATATTCAAACTCATGGAAAGTTTTTGCTTTCTTACAAGTGTTTTTTCTAGAAAAGTTTTTTGTATGAGGTTTCTCCACATTTTGAAGGAGAACAATTTTAGTGGGATTTTGAGAAGTGACTCACCTAACAAGTGTGAAATAAAACTGAGATCTAAACCACATTAACAATGTTTTTATTTATGTTTATATTTCCATTGTATATCTCTAACTTTATGTAAGCCTTGTATTTTATACAAGAGCAGTGAGCTGTTTTTATTTTAAGATTTTCGACTATTCACACCTAGTTGCGCCACCTATCCTACAAGATTTAGGGAGAACAAAAAAATATGAAAATTTCAAGAATTTATTGTTCACAATTTTTCAGTTTTGTAATTCCTTTTTGTCGCGTGTTAGGACTACTAATCTCTAACTCATTACTCATCATCCATTTATTTTTTTTCCTTGTTTCGTGTGCATGTTTGTAGCAATGCAACAAAGGTAATTATGCTCATCCCATCATCCCTCACAGCTCATCCCCAGATTATGTGAAGAGGAGTAAATCACGGGGTCAGTTTATAACCAACCGCCAAGTGGCTAGAGGGTGGGAGGAGTTTTTTTTTTTCCCAAGTGCATGTGCCCGTCGGGAATTGACCCATTGCCCCATTGTAGCAAAGTTGTCACCCTCTAGCCAACTGGGCAACCCGTGGGGACATGTGTGCATGATTGAACATTGGGCAGTTAGTATTGCTGTTTTAATATCATTTGCTCTCAAAGTAAAATATGATTAACAACTCAATTTCCCCTAAGATTTCACTCTTGGTGTAAATGATTAGTATTTGACTCTCACTTATATTTGCAAACCCTTATCTTAGTTGTTTGCAATTTTGACAAGAATAGTTATTGTTTGTAGTTTGCGACCTCTCCTCTCTTGGATAAAATAGTTGGAAACTTAGTAACCATCTAACATTTATACACCTCAAAGTAGATGATTGGAATCCTAATCCCACTTATAATTACATTTTATATCAACTTCTTCATAGGTTGATACTTTCAAAGTATCGGTTGTCTTTCTTCTCTTTGAGTATACTTTTGCTATCGAGTGGTTGCCAAATTTTACTGGGTTCTTTTTAACATCCTCATCTGTTGGAGCAATATTAAATTTTACTCAATTTTTTCAAAATATTAACTTGTAATCTCAAGAGTAGAAATTGGAGCCCTAATCTATTTAATTCACTTTGCAATATCTTTCAAAATCTTATTAAACCTGAGAGGAAGTTGAGGAAAAAGATCCAGTCCTCATAAAATATCATTGCCTTCAATATAGCCTTCAATTCAAAGCATCACACCTTGAAGACTCAATGTTGCTCTAGTATTGTTTCTTTGGCTTTATCATTGTCAAATGTCTTTGTCAATTTTATTTTCTTTTTTTTGTGAAATAACTTTTTGGAGTTTTTGTATTGCCAGTTCAATCCCACAGTGGGTATTTTAAACACACACATGCATGCAATGATAATTTTAACAAGAAGACAATGTTTCATCTACTCAAAACGTACTATTAGAAACTGCAATATTACAGCAAGATATCGTGACACCAACGCAATTTGCATCCATCTGTTAAACCTCAATAACTAAGCTCATGTATCAAAATGTTGAATGTTAACACAGATCCACAAGTTTGGAAGCCAGAACTTGTAACAAAAAAAAAAACAAAGTCTCACGAAAAACAATTATCTCATGATAGTTTAAAAGGATATATCGCAATTTAAATTGACCAAACCTATAGCAGTCAATTAAGCTATTCGAAACAGAAACCTGAGAAACATATAGAAATAATAAAATTTTTACCAATGTTAAACTAACTGACCACTAAATCCCATGGAGAACAAATAGATGCAGCACCAACAAGAGGCGTGTTCCCTTCATCTTCTCCAAGATACTTCACCTAAACATGTAACATAGGAAAACTGTAAAATAAGAAAACACATTGCATGGAAAAAAAAAAAAAGGTGAAGTGATTGCTTGCAGAAATTGATAACGGAGGGAATTGAAAAGGGGAAATATTGTGCAATAGAACATAGAATAGCATCTAGTGGTAGAGCATCTATCTAGTTGACTAAAATCTACGTACATCAACAATCTGAGATGAATTATCAATGTAACAGAATATAATGGGTCCAAAATATTGTATAAAAAGAGGATATTCAGATGTATAATGATTTATGCTTTAGATTCATGCTCCAGAATAGCAATTCAAAAATTCAAAGTTGCCCATTGGGCCCACTGAATCATAGCTGACTATGATGCATTCTACTGGAGACTTAGAATTGCCCTATGCTTACCTACAGATACCAAATTTGACTGTCCTATGCTTACATAGCATATATATCAAATTAGAATCATGAAATTAAATCAATAAACTTGTTCAATATGTTTCCATAACAATTATAATAATAATAACTTGCTCAATATGTAAATAAAAATAGTTATAAGCTTATGCTTAAAACTGGTATTCTTGAAAATCTTTGGTTTTATCAAGAATATTAATATATAAAATAGTCCAGATTGAACTTTTGGGATATGTGTTAGTGAACCAACTTTAACATGGTGCAGATTTAAGGTTCAAGTCCTAACTGTGTTAAAATGATACATTATTTTATCAATTCATGTTATTGGGTTTGGGTCAATCAATTGTACACCTGCAAATAGATATATACATACATGAAGAGCATACAATTTTTCATTTGATCTCAAGTGATATTTAAATTTTAGACAACCATTTGAAAGTAACCTTGGCCATGAGAGTCTAAACTAGACTCCCATATTAGATGTTATAAAAGATTTAAGAGAAGTGTACTCAAAGTAATAAAATGGTTTTGCATGCTAATAATGCATTTTGCACAATAAATGTTCTATAAGCCTTTTAATCTAGAACATAGTAAAGTCCAAGATGGCAATATTTGTCCTCTAGAATACAAGCTTATTCATGCATTATGAAGCAACAGTTAAAAGTAGATAATCACACATAATGTATGTACTTGAATCAAATCAAATGTCTTTTTGCAGATATGAGATATCACAACAGAATCTCCAACAATAAACAATGAGTTGTATGCTGACCAGAATGTTAGCACCAACACTTGTCCCAACAGCAAAAAGATTAGCTTTCGGATATTTTTGATGAAGATAATTGACAACTTCTCGGATGTCTTCAGTCCATCCAGCATTGTAAAAGCAATCAGACTGTCAAACATCAAGAAAAATGCTTCTATCATAATCACCTAAAATTGATCTCTATCAGGTTTGTTGAGCAATTTCAAGTATCTATGCTGGCATTAGTCTCTCAGAGCTTGGACTTCGAGCAAGCACTTCAAAATGATCATCTGACAGATGGACAAAATGAAATATTCTAATGTGGAAAAGGCACTTACAAAAGACAAGATGGAAACTAAATGTGTATAGATCAGCAACAATAGCAACATGCCTAATAAACACATGAGCATCCAATATAAGATAGAAAGGATAAATACCATGCAAAATGTAGATTGCCATGTATATGATTTCAGTTCAGGAGATAGTGACCAACTTAGATACAGGAATATGCCCCTAACATTTCTAAAATAAATTTGTAGAAAAGGGTGAAGCCAGTGATCTAAACTTTGACAATGTGCATTGGCCACTCCACTATGACGAGGTTGTTTACGTGACCAAAAATCCCTATTACTACAGTCTATGAAAAACTGCTAATGATGTTAAGGTTAGCACCTGATTCAACAAAAATGAAGCCACTAAAAGATCATCACGTATGGAAAGACGTCGAAACATCAAGTAGGAAAAAAAGGTGATGCATTTAAAATGTACCAAGTCAAGTGGTTGAGAAGGCATATTTTTGTAAACTGATTAGCATTTGTTATATTTATGGAGATCTTACAATAATTTCCTAGTGAAGACAAGGAAGAAGGCATATGTGGCACTAAAATTGAACCCTCATAACTCAAATGTTATTACTAAGAAGATAATTGACATGGGAGACTAGGGTCACTTCTAAAGTCTCCAATCAAACAAAGTTGAAACAAACTATAATATTCTAGCAAAAAAAAAAAAATCATATAACTAAAAGGACTCGACCAAAATTGAAATAGTTTCCTATTCTTTTGATAGGATAATTGTCAAATCAAAAAAAAAACTTTAATTAACTTATTTTCCTAAAAGGGTCTTGAAATATAAAGTTTAAAAAATCAAAAGGAATTAAAATTCTCAATTTACATTATTATCCTAGCCAAGAAGAACTAAACTTAAAGCAAGTTGTCAGCATCTTTCTTTGGTCATCATTTCTAAAGATTAAGATACCGAACAATTGCTTCACCAACTTTATTTAATGTAGTCTATTTATTATTTATTTTAGTTTTCCCTTCCGATAAGTGAGGTGCAGGTATATCTTTTTTCTCCTTTTGGTTCTTGAAGGCTAAACGTAGTTTCATTCGCGACTTCCACCTTCTCAATTACTTTTCCAATGAATAAAAAAAATGTTACAACTGATAAGTGTCAAGAACGCAAAGTAGTCATAGGGTGTGGAAATGATAATGTAAAATATGAGAATGCTAGGACCAAAACTAAAGGAGTGTGACCTACAACAAAATCAACATTCAAAGGCAAAGGCTCAAATGTTTCCTAGTAAATTAGTAAACTCTCTAATTTAAAAGTTGAACGACTATTTAGATCATTGATAAGTGGCTAGATTTGAAATTATATTAATCAAAACTTCTTCAACACACAGGATCCTAACCCCTTTTATAAATTAATAACACGGCTTATTCTTATGAAATAACAGACTTTTTCTAGTGTGCTTTGTTCGATCATGTTTTACTCAGTTGTAACTATGTTAATCATAGAGTTATTATGACAAAAAACTGAAAAAGTCTCATGGGTCATCACACTTGAGCTTCTAGTCCTCTAAGATAATCTTTAACTGAAATGGTTCACACATACCTTGAGTCATTGCCTGGAATTCAACCTTTGCACTAGATCGTGCTGCCATGTATTGTTTCTTGTTCCTCCATGTCACAAGATTACCACCAAGAAAGGTGAAACATCTGGTGGTTGACCTCCTATCAACTATTAACCCAACATAATCAACATTCGTATATGTCTCTTGCACCAAACCTCCATTTTTTTAAAATGGAATACTCCTTCCTACTAGTGTTCCTTTAAGATACTGTAATATTCAGTGAGATACTTGAAGATGAGCTTCTTTTAGGTTATGCATGAATTGACTAATCACATTAATTGTGTATCTTATGTTGACTTGCATGTCGGCTTGCCTGTTTCTTCAAGGAGATCTATAGCATATTTCTGTTAGGAAATAAAAATGTTTGTTTAGAGTAAGCCACCTCAATCCCAAGAAACTATTTCAACTTTCTTAATATTAGATTTCAAACTCCTTTGTCTATAACCCATGGCAATCATAACTCTCGCAATGTCAAACCATGCTCATGGTGACTGCTTAAGTACATATAAAACTTTTTCAAATTTACATACAGTATGAACATCCAAATAATTTTCCATTTACCGAGAGAGATTCTCATGGGGCTCTAAAACGAAGATCAAGGAGGATCAAGTCATAAACACATTACCAAGTGATGAACCTTCTTATTATTGGTATTGGGTCTTCTTCCTTCAAGCATTGACTTCTTAGAGTATAAGGTGACAAGGTTAGTTAGAATGAGTTGCTAGATTTGCAAGAAGAACAAGATTCTAAAGGAGTGACTTAAGGGGATTTTCATTGGCGTTAAATGATAATCAAACAAATATAGGGATGGTCATGGGATGAGAAGGGGGTTAACTTCTTGTCCCCACCCTGTATAGGAAGCGAGGCAATTTATGGGTTGAATTTTTCTTTCCCAACCACCTCTTACGTGGGTTAAGTTTGAGACAACGCGATAAAAAAATACACATAATTATCAATAAACTATATTGTGAACTAAACTTCATGTGGGGCAAAAGGGGAGGAGTATAAAAATTCAATTTCATACCCACCCCACCCCACATATGCAATTTATGTTTTCTTTCATCCTATCCATTCACATGTAATGGCAAAGTAGAGTGGCTTTAATTATGACGGGATTTAATTGAGGCACGACAACTCGCCCTCTCGAAACAAAATAAGTGGCTTGAAGTAAGTACGTAATAGTGAGAAGGATGGTTCAACTTCTCGTATAGGTGGCACATAGTTGGTCAACTGTAGTCACTAAGTGTGGGTTGCAACAAATTATGGCAGGGTGACATCTTCAACAATAAGGAACATGATGGTTGCTAGAGTGAAATCTCATGTATTGGGAGGTCACTAGAGGAGGATTTACTATAACATCTATTAAGAGTATTCACATTATTTTTTTTTTAAATAAGGACCTACCTATGATTTTAAAAAAATGGACTGATCTTAAAAAAACACCAATTATACTCTAATCCACTATGCTCCCCACCCATGTATTTTTTTCCTTTCTTCCGCACAAACAACAACCAGCATATGCCATCATCACCATCCAATACCCTCTCCTCATTTGCTCTTAGTACCTCTATCGTGATCCTTACCCTTCCCTCTCCTTACTTGCACACGACACCTCCACATCATTGCCCTCACCTTGTCATTCACACACAACAATTCTCATGTTATCATCAATATGACATTGTTGCACACAATGCTACCATCATTGTTGCTTTTCTTCCCCTCTACTCTTACATAGCCTTATCATCATTGCCTCACCTACAGCACCACGACCACCATATTGTCACTGTTGTCGATCCCTCTTCTTTGCTTTTTCCTTCAGCGCAGGCAATGAAACCCCATCCTTTGTTTCTTTAGCACAAGCAGCAAGACATGAAGTGGGGTTGTTTCCTTTAGCATCCAACAACTCTACTTGGTGTCATGTCTTTTCCAGTCACCAAAGAGAAAGGGCATAGAAAGCCCCCTCCTCTCCTTGCTTTGTTGATCGTGAGATCCTTTTATTTGTCTCACTTTCATCTTGGTCCTTTGAAACTCGAACTTGAAACTTATTCATTCAATTGGAACAACTTGTGTCATCATCTACTAATCTCCTACCAAGCTTTGTGGGGAAATAGTTTGGAATGAATCTTCATGGAAAGAGACTAGCCTCAAATTATTATTTTTCTTTCTATTACTCTCTTGAATCAATTTCAACATGTGTCACATTTTGTTAAATTAGTGTTTAGATCCCTGTTGTTGATAGTTATAGTTCTTCTTCTCCTTTAGGCACAACATGATTAAAAGTCTTTCATGTATGCTATATTTGTTGCTTTTGGTATGCTACTTCTAATCTACAATTGAATTAAAATTTATTCTTTATATTGTTGCATCAGAAGGTAATCAATGCTTCTTGAGGAAGAGTTTAACCCTATGTGCATAGATGAAAAAGTTTTGTTTAAGGCCCTTGCCTTTGTGTTTCTCTTTAATTCCAAAGGAGCTTAGAGTTGCATGGGTGAGCTAGTGCAACCTAAGTCTTGTTTAAGTTGGTTTTTCTTATTTCTGCTCAATTCCATTTGATATTTTCCTTGTACACGATTCAATTGATTAAGTATAATTACAAGATATACAGAATATATTATTTTAGAAGGGGAGAAATTAAAGGAAGTTCTTTCATGATGAAATAGGGGTACAGATAATCTATTAGGGGTAATTGAAATAAAATAAATAAATAAATATTTCATTGTACTTGTTTCTTGTTGTACACATTGATGGATATATGTGGGTGATAAGCATGGGGGATTTTATTTCAAATATACTCTACACTCTTGCCTTATACTTTTCTTTTATTTGTTTGTCCTTTTATAATGCTGATAGTTTTTTATTGCTTAATTATTATGTACCTTTGTTATTAGCAATAACACTATTCATACTAGGTGAATTTCATATTATTAACCTCTTTATACAATGCATCCTTTACTTTGTGGATTATGGGTTGGGGCGGCATGGCGCACAAAGCTTCCGCCAATGTGGATCCAGGAAGGATCTATTGTACACACTACACAATCTAATCCTGCTTTGTAAGAGACTGTTTCTGAGACAAGAACCCGTGACCTCTAGGTCACACGGTAGCAACTTTACGATTGCATTAAGGCTCCCCTTCTATATCTATAAATATATGACACATTCTTCGCTCAATAGATTGTGGAGCATTTACCCAATACGATGCATCCTTTACTATGTGAATTGAGAGTCATCCACTCTCTATATAATATATATTAATTTTCATACAAAATAATATGGAAAACAACTTATAACGATAATGATGAAATTGCTTAAGAAGAATTAAAGAGAAATAACAAGCACTCTTATGATTATTTTATGTTAAAAGAATATAAAATACATTTTAAGTTGTTAAATATTTTATTTATATGAGATACTATATCATGCACATCCCCTCTTACCCTACTTTGTACTTGTGGTTCATGCATCATTTTTCCTTTAACCTCCAGCTTTATAGATTTGAGGCGACCTTTTGAGATTTCATTTTTGCTACATATTGATCGTTTTCTTTATGCATCATTTTCTTTATGCATTTTCCTTTGTTGTATGTTTATGTCAGCATGGTCCAATTGTCAGAATGAGTTATGAGATTATGTCAAGATATTTTTAAGTTAATAAAATTTCTAGCATTTATTGTTATTATAGTTTTGTCTTCGATTGATGATTATTTTATAATTATAATGCAGCAGTGGATATTATTACGAGGGAGGTGCTTATTGATTATATAAGGACAAAACCATTTGAGTTGTGACAGCATCACGTGACCTTATCCTCCCTAGGGTCACAACCTTCTCCTCTAGTGTAAAGGTCATATATCGAGAATGGTTTATCAAACCTTGTTGAGCAGCATGGGTGTGCAACTCTCAAATCTAATAGAAGACTTTAGCAAGAGTTTCTAGTTTGTAAATTTGAGGGGAGGACAAATGTATCTTAGTAGGTTTGTCTGAAGAACTCAGGTGGGATTGATAGGCTAGAGAATGAGAGATCCTCAACTCGATTTGTCAATGAGGAACTTCAAAGAAGGGCAACATACTAGTGGAGGCTACAAAAGTAGGCATGGGAAGAGGAAAGATATATGTTACACTAAGAGGTTGTTTAGGAGTCAACTTCTTTAGAAGGAGGCTAAAAAAGTCATAAAACAAGAATGGCACAAGCCAATGTAGAGTTCCTAATACAATTAATGATGTAATATCAAAGTTCAAACCCAATCTTTCAAAATTTAACAATTATTATAAAGAAAATGATTAATATAGAGAGGTTGCGGTGTCTTTTAAAGATATAAAAAAAAGGAATTCTGTACCTAAAAAAATGGATCAAAATTGGAATAATCTCATATTTTATGGATAAGGAAGTTACAAAATTAAATTCTACCTTTATATCTTATTTTCCTAAATAAAATTACCAAAATAAAATTTTACAAGGTTTAAAACTTTAAAATTGAATTTCCAATTTGCATTATCAAATCTATGATTGACACATGCACTTCGTTAATGACGGAAACAAAAAAGTAACAAATGAATTTACAATGTATTCCATGTAGCTTGTATTGTCTCATACTAAAATAAAGTTTAGATAGAATAACTAAAATAAGAACAACAATTATAGTTTTTTAGCAAGGTTCAAAATCAAATAGACATCCTAGTGACCAATAAAGGATTGTAGTGAAAGCATAGTGAAAGAAAAAGAAAAAAACAAGTAGAGTGAGGGATAAAGAATACATACTAGTTATCACAATTCTTGCCACATGAATTCACAGGGAAAATTCGCTACTAAGTCAAACAAGCAAATAAAAATTAAAGTCAATCTTACTGTAATGGAAATGCCAGCCAATCCACGATGGTTGCTCACCACAATGTTCTGCCCTTGCTTTGCCAAACTATATGTCAAATGCTTGAGGTACTGCAGATTTGTGTTGATGCTAAGATGTCAATAATTTGAAATGCTTGAGGTACTGCTTGACTAATACTAGATCTCAACTTGAAATGATTATTAAAGTGAAAATTCCATGAGGGTGCAGAATTAGTCAGTTTCAACTAGATATAACAACAACATAGAAGGGGCAACAAAGTGTCTGTGGTCTTCAACATCTGGCCTGCATTCATGAATAAAAAAGCCACGTGACAAAATGGTAGCATCGTCTAGGAACAAAAGGCTTCATTTGCTTCCTGGTGTCATAAGTGAGCTAACAAGGTGTTATCAATCCCACATAACTATGCCTTCACATCAATCAAGGTTTCAATTCACAACCCAAAGCAGGTCTTTAGTTCCTAAGAAGAATATGTGAGGTTCAGCTTACTGGTAGGTGTTTTGTGTTCAGCTACATTCCTTGGATAATCCCTTTTCTGCTTCTTGATCATCATGATATGACCCAACGGAACTTGAGAAACAATACTCCTATTAACAATGTGCCCAAAAAAAATCTTAAAGCTAAGTCACTGATATTAGTCTCATTTAGCTCCCAAAAATGCATAATCCTTTTCAAAAATATCTAGTTTGTCCAACAGAAAACCAATAACAATTAATTGCCGAAAAGGATTTCAGATTTTGGTTCACATACAAAACTTCTTCTTAATTATGAATAAGAGAAATATAATAATTCATGGTGCACAAGCATTCTCAAAGCTACCTTCACAAAATTATTATATACCCTATAAATTGATAAAATTGTTGATAAACAAATGATCTTTGGTATGCCTTCAGTTAAAACAGAAATTCTACCAACATAAAAAAGCTTCTCCAATTCCGTGGTTTGGCAGAAAAAATTCAATATTTCAGTAAAAGATTCCTAATGTGCTGAGCTCGCTTTCAATTCATCAAGATTATCAAGAAACCTCACAGATTCAAGGGCACTAAACTCTGAAATGTCTTTTTAATGACAGAATATATTTGGTGATTCTTTTCCCTCATCATTCACTTATTGTAACTTTACTACAGTATATTAGGATTATAATCTCATGGTTACTTTTAATAAATATCTCTATGAATATCTTTCAAGAAGTAGCAACTATCAGTCTTGGTAGAAGGAAACATACAGGAGAAACAGAATCACTTGTTAGTCCAGGGATTACAACTACGATAGGAGTAGTATCATCTTGAGTTATGGACGTGTCTTTGTAATAGGAACCTCCTGCAACTGCAAAACACAAATGAACTTGAGTCATATCAAACTTGACATGAAAGAAATTGTCATTTGCAATGGATTAAAAATGAAACGTTTTCGAGAATACTCAATAGGAGACACTAACAACATGAAGACAACTCTGCTAATACTTCAACAGTTTGCATGGATCCTAGAAAAATGAGATTCTATTTTGAAAATATTGTTATTAGTTTATCCACAGAGGCAACTATCTATCTTTCCTTACTCCTTTAGGGCCTTTTTTCTTAGGATCTTTATCACTGCAACTGAAATCCCTAAAGGAAGGATATGTGATGGATGGCAACCCACAAACTTGTCCAAGATTTGATAAAAAGTTAATTAATTAAATAGTTTACAAAGAATTTATGAATAACCTTTTAGCTACAGATTTATATAAAACACATAATGCAAGACAGAACTTGTTCAGAATGATCTAATCAAGAATATTTAGAAGCAGAGATCAACAAAAGGGAATTTACTTCAGAAATGTAACTACCAAAGCTAACAATTAGCATCTACAACTAGAACTCAAGTGAAGTATTAAGCAAAAAAAAATTTCACCCCATAAATTATGTTGTAAATAATTTGAACTTTTAGGTATTCATGAAATGCTGAAGAGAATGGAATCAGTTTCTGCCACTCTACAGTTGAGACATGCATATGTCAACCCTTGGTTCATTAGCAAATGCTGAAAAAGTTAGCAAAATTAAATTTATTTAACAAGGGCTTTGGAAGATTAATTGTTATCTTTGAAGTTGTGCATCAGCATGACACGCATCAATAACCCTAGAATAGCAAACTGACATTCATCCACGCTGAAAATATTAATCTTACCATCAGATGCAAGCAACCAATCCAAAGCAACGGTTCCACCATCATGTGTGCAGAATAATTGCCTGAAACGTAACCCTAGTATTCATCAAAGATTTTGACACTTATAAAATCAATAGATGAACATAAATAAAACAATTTATCTGAATTACAGAACATTATATTATAGAAGCATCTGAGATAGAATGAAAAGAGAAAACATTCATAGACAAAGTAGGAGTATGAAGCTATATGGTTCCTTATTGAAATTTTTTTGGCAGAAAAAAAATGTGGATCTAATTTTGCAGAACATAAGAACAGTACCCATCTAGGAACAACAAAGAAAGCATCTTCAGACCCCCTATACAGAGATCTTTAGAAACGGATAGTCTTTGACTAGTAGAGGCCAACCCATAAAATTTACTGAATGGGGTTGAAGAAAGAAGACTCAGTATGATTGTTTACAAAAATCCAGGTCACTATATAATCTCCGTGGAAAAATCAAGGCAAAAGAGCAATGAAGTGAGTTCTAAGAACCTTCTGTAGGAAACATTAGGAGGCCTCCCATAAAAATGCAAGAAGGCCGTCTGAAGATGGGGACTCGGAAGCCACGGAGTGGGA
>JBBPFQ010715415.1:0-14477 GCA_037974815.1 Kaempferia elegans
AGAACTAGAAAACTAGCAGAGGTAAGTCCTAACCGAAGATTAGGTAGGTAGGAAGTCTACTAAGTGACTAGTCCTAACTAGAGATCAGGCAAGGTGGAAGTCTTGGTGAGTGAATCCAAGCTCTAGTGAGTGAAGCTAAGTGGTGAAAACCCTAGGGGAGGTAACCCTAGGTCCTGGTGAGTGAAGCCAGTTGGTGAAAATCCTGGAGGGAACAAAATCTAATTAATATTGCTTATTATAATTGTGCTAACTTTGTTTTGCAAGTTAGATACTTTTCTATTTGGACTAACATGTTTTGCAGGTGTAAAATCAAGTTTTGCTTCGGGTGAACAATGTTCGAAGCACCTAGTCGAAGAAACCGCGCAGGAAGGCGTGAAGGCACCTTCTGTGACACTTAAGGTGCCTGGAGGAGACGCCTGGTGGAGGCGCCTTCAGATGGATAAGTGTCGTAGACGCTGCGGGTTATTGGCTCTGAGATTTTAGGGATAAAAGTTGACGCTGGGGGATGCCTTCGAGCAGGCTGAAGGCGCCTTCAGCGGCCTTTATATGGCATGTTCGACCAGCAGTTTGGTTTTACCACTTTCTATGCACTCTACAAGTCTTCTGCTGCTGCGAACATGTCTGACTGCTATTGCGCTACTACTTTGAGTCATCCGATCGTTCTCAAATCTTCTAGTGTTGGCAACATTTTAATTATTGTTTATTCTTTCATATTAGCAAATAGAGAAGTATAATCTGTTACACTTCTCTACTATATTTCTTATACTCGATTAACTCTTTTAGTGTTACCAGAAGAGGATATTAGTGGATTGCCCAACGATACGGTCCGGAGGACCGTGAGTCTTGGAGTAGGAGTTGTCTAAGGCTCTGAACCAAGTAAATCGTTTGTGTTTGCTTCTGTTTATTTTTTTCCACTCCGCATCCTAATATTAGCTCTATAGTTTGATAAATTTATTTATTTATTTATTTATTTTTGTTTTTTTGCATAAAAGTCAATGTTGGTTGATAATCTAATGCACAACTCTCACTTTTTTTTCATCTGAGCTTGGACCGACATTGATAGGTTTTGAGTTCAAATCCCAATAAAGAATTAATATTTTTGGAGATCGACCTATGTGTATAAACTGTGCTTAGATTTGCCCATTGACGAATGGGAGGTAGGGTCATCTACCTAGATAATTAGTTGGGCAAAGCTTTGGAGGATTATCAAAACTAAAACTACAACTCAAAACCTATTGTTCCTTTGTTACGAATACTAGGTAGACTACCTACAAAAATAACTCAAGATTATAATCCCTTGTAATTTCTCACAATGAGTCTTTGATGTCATAAATGGTTCTAGCATTTGAATCCAATTTCATCAAGCCTTTTATTGCTTGGACGTGCTAAGTCCTCAAAGACTCAAAGTGATCCATTTTTATTCTTCTCTTTTCCATCAAGTTCTCATAGTTCTATGTCTCTAAGCCATCAACCAACAATCCACTTATGTGACTGCAATTCAACTCCATCCTAATCATGAACTTTCATAATCTACGTCTTAAAAAAAAAATCTTAATTATATATTGATAAAAAAACATTACATGCAAAAATTAAAAAGACATTATTATATACTATTATTATTTTCATAAAAAAGCACTATTTTTGAAAATATTAAAACACCATTCATCTTATTTTTATTTTAAAAACATTCTTATTCTATATTATTATAGTAATTTTATTCAAAATTATTATAATATATTTATTCAAAATTGCTATAACATATAGTAATTTTATTCAAAACCACTATAACATATAGTAACTTTGATTAAAATGATACAATTTGATCCAAATTATTATAATATATAATAATTTGATCAAAAGTATTGTAGTTTGTTCAAAGATCTTATAGCAATAAAAATTTTACAAACAGAACAGTTTTATATAAATTCACTCATTATTTTAATATATCAGTAGTTCGAATCCACTATAATAATATTAAAATAAAATATTTTTAAAATAAAAAAATAAAAATTCTATTTTAATATTTTTAAAATTGAATGTATTTGATAAAAAATGAAAGTTGTTTTTTTTTTAAATTTTCCCCAAATATTTTACTGTTATTATTTTAGGACTAATTGGAATTATGTGTTTTTACGTAAAACATTCCCTCCCAAAATACAGCCTGCTCGATCGCCCGATCACGACTCCTCTCTCTCTCTCTTCTCTCCATTTCTCGCGCAGCTTGCGGCATTAGCGAACGAAACGGTGCACTCGCTTCCACGGCGAACGGCGGTGAGAGGCGAAGAGACCACCGCATCCAGGTACCAAACAACAACAAGACAAATTCTTTTCGCTGCATGTGCTTCGGTTCTCTGGATCCCTATTCCTTCCTTTGCGAATTGCAATTGTTGCCCCAGTATCGTCTCTGTGGTCCGATGCCCCAGGAACAGGTAGAAGGGAAACAGAAACTTCCTATTGGGGTTCCTTTGGCGACCGGGCTACAATATCTGATGCAGAAATCGATAGAATGCGGAACCTGCTGTTGGAATTCACTTCCAATGCAGTGATTTGGGTGTATCTTCTTCTCTGTCTCATTGTACTGAGATTCGAGAATGGATGGACTTTGATCTTTTCAGACCCAGATGGTTTTACAGGCTGAACTTTTCTGATCTAAATCCTGATTTTGACCCTATCAACCGGTCTGTTTAATCTCTTAAATTTGCTATTGTTCTCTAATGGGTTCATTTAAGAATCCAGCCGGACAAAATTATCATGATGATTAAGCCGTATTAATCCCAATTAGTTAGGATCCGCTGTATGAAATTTCTCACACTGTCTATCACAGCTTCAACTCTAATCAGTTCAATTTATCAATTTGTACCACCTTAATTTGTTTTCTATCATTTTTATAATCTATGAATTTACACTTAGTTGCTCTTCAATAGTAATCTTTTTATTCTTTTTTCCAATAACTCCAACTATTCATCTTCAAATTTTCATTTTTTCTACTCTAATTTCTTCTATATGTTGTTTCCTAATCTAACATTTTGATCCATGAAGTATGATGGGACTTACTAATAAAAGTTTTCTTTTAGCATTAAACTGAACTTTGAGGGCAGTAAGTCTTCAACAAGAAAATAAAGAGCAACACACAATAACAGAAATGCACCTAGAAAAAGAGAGGACAGAATGCTAATTCAATGATTTGTGGTTTGTCAACCCTTGGGCTTTTGCTCCACTGCTTATGATCTTTCAGCGGCAAGTTACTCCATGAATTCCATTAATTTTCTCCTTTTTGAAAATCCTCCGAATGTAGAGAAACCTCTAACGATGCCTTGGTTACAAAAGTATAAAAGGAAAATCACAAGTGGGGAGAAGATCTTGAGAATAAATAGTCTAGCACAATATCTTCACTATAGATTGAATGCTTTTCATAGCCAACATGCCCTATATTTATAGGCACCTCTCAAGCTTCGTGTGTTCTAGAAATCATCTTGTTTGTCTTATATTACTTGACTGCTCCTCACAAGCAGTCCATTGGTTGTTGACGTTCAACGACTTTACCCATCATTTTAGTCGATCCTTGTAGCCATCAATCATCTACCTTCAATAGTAACTTCCAGAAAAGGCTATTATAATGAACTAGCCGTTCTGTTATAATCAATTAACTATCTATTAATCGACTCAAGAATCCATAAGTTGGATACCTTCAATAGTAGCTTTTGAAAATGACTATTTATAACAAACAAACCGTGCTGTTATAAACAATTAATTTCAGTCAACAAAGACACCAGAAATAACACTCGTTCAGTCTCTTAGCTAAGTCGATTTGTTCAATCAGTGGACTGACACACTATTAGTAGACCGATCAATCGATTGATACATTGGTGAACTGAAGGTCTGGGTCATCTGTTGAGTTGACTGGTAATTGATTGGAGCATTGATTAAGCAACTTCTAAAGCTTTCATTCGAGCCTGATCTAGTCGTTGATTACCCAATTCTACACATGCACACACACACACACACATCATTGCACAAATGAAATTCACTATGTTACTGGAGAATACGCTTCTTCATGACTTTTGTATGAGATCCTCCTCACTTTACCAAACCTTTGGTCAACTTTGATCTACTAATACTTTATGTTGCTAGACATTTAATCACTTTGATTTGCCGAGATGTTCTCTTGCTAGACATCCGATCGTCCTTAATTTTTCAAGATTTCCTCTTGCCATACATCCAATCATCTTTGTTCTATCGGGACTTCCTCATGTTGTGTGAGATGCTCCTACGTACACTTGTTACAAGATTATTAAATACATGTTTTGACTTAACCCTTTGTCTAACATCAAAACCGATTGCACGGACAATCTCCACCTTTTGATGTTTGACAACCAAGTTAGATCAAGAGATTAGAGAAAAATGAATATGGTTATGAACATGATAGATAGTAATGAACATGATAGTCAATACAATATAGTAATGAACATGATAGGGGATGCAATATAACTCTCCCTTAAGTTGTGGTATTTAATCTCCCTTTTAATATGTCAATTTGGTCCAATCTTGACTATTCTCCCCCTAAATTAATTCTCTCTCTCTTTTTAACTATTCTCTTCCATTTCCCCCCTTTGTCATACATAAAAAATTAATCTAGTATCGGATAATTAGGGATGTATATGATTTTAAGGTTTTTGGTCAGGAGTCAAATGAATGCTCATTTGTAGTCAACTAAGCTGCAAGCAACTGACGACTTATATGGGTTTTTCAATCGAGTTTAAGAGAATTCTAAAAAAATATATAAATTTTAGAATTTTGTACACATATTTGTTTTAGCATTATGTATCCATGAAAAATAGGATTTTGTATAAGATTCAATATTTTTGCACTTTGGTACAAAGTTTCTAATAGGCCAAAATCTTTGGTAAAATGACGTATGTATCAATCTATGCTTTACATGTGGTCTGTCTTATGCAATGCATTATTACTATTTTATTCCTTATTTTAAATGTTTTTTCCATTTAAGTTGTTCAAAATATGTTCATGGGTACTTAAGGATTCTTTGCGAGGTAAGTGCAAAGTTATTGATTAAGTTTTTAAAGTAGGACCTTGCTACTACTTGTTCTATAGGGTGATTGAGATTTATTTTAAGTGTTAAAAGTTGTTTTTGTTTATCTTCTATAGTCTCTTCATTTATTCTATTTTCTACAAATTTTCTTCACTTTTAATTATATTCTATTCATTTGTTTCCTTTTTAATATTTTCATTTATAGATAGGGCATCATCATTATTCTCATCAAATAATAGTGTTTCTTCTAGTTAATGTTTTTATTATATATTCTATAAACTTTACTAGATGAATAATATTATACAAGAATTCCCTCATGAGCTTTAGGTGAGAACTTTCCTAAGTAGTCTTTTGTATAAAAAAATATAAACTTTACACCCAAATACTTTAAAATACTTATATTTGGTGTTCTACCATAGTATAGTTTATGGGGGGTTTTAATTAATATTTTGTGTAAATATGTTTTGTTGTGAACATGATAAGCGATATTAAATGCTTCCACCAAAAAATATTTGGTAAAGAGTATTCATTAAGCTTGGTTCATATGGCTTCTTGTAACGTCTGTTCCTTCTTTCTTTTACACCATTTTGTTGGGGTGTTCTAGATGAAGAGAATTCATGAGCATAACCTTTATCTTATGGAGTTTGTCAAAGTCAAATCTCTTACATCCTTCACCATGATCAATTTGGATCCATTGATTTTGGGTTCCTTTTGATTTTCTACTCTTTTACAATAATTCCTAAATATTCAAAGGTATCACTTTTATGTTTTAGAAAATTTACTCAAGTGAACTACTGTAGTCATCAACAATAACAATAAAATACTTGCTTTTATTTAATGACAAAATTTCATTACTATCTGTTTATCAAGGTATATTAACTCTAAATATTTTATAGTACTGACTATATTTTTAGGTTTATGGTTAACTTTAATTTGTTTACCCTTTTGACAAGCATCACACAACTTGCCTTTGTCATATGTTATTTTAGGTAACCCTTTAACTAATTTTTCTATAGCTAATTTTGTGATTAGTCTCATGCTAACATAAGCTACTCTCCTATGCCATAGCTAATGTTTTTGATCTTTGGTAAGAAAACATTTAATGTTAAAGCTTCTTATACAAAGTAGATCTATCATATATACATTATTGCACCTTTTCCATACTAACAACGTTTTATCTAAATTTGCATACTTAATTAAATAAATTTCTGCTAAAAATTTGATTTTATATATGATGTCGCATAATTAACTTATACTAAGTTATACTCCTACAACATTAAGTTTATTATCATTGACAAATGAACACTACCTTTATTTTTATATCTAAATGATGAGAATTTACCAATATCATCCGTCATGTATCTTGAACATCCGCTATCATTGACCTATCTATCCAAATTCTTTTTTCTTATGCATACCTAATGAAGATTTAGATTCCCAAGCTTTAATACATTTTGACTTAGTAAAATTGAATGAAGCATGAATTACTGCTCTTAGTGATTAAAGAATTGCAAGATTGTTGTGTTTGCAAAGAATGAAACCCTGTTTAATCGACTAGTCAATTTTTCAAGAGAAAGCACTAACTAAAATTTTTTAACATGAATTTTAATATCATCTTGAATTTTGTTGTATCAACTAGGCATGATTCTCCCTTAATTTCTTAAGTTCTTTCATGACTTAAAATTTCAAGCCGTATCATATTTTTGGTTTATGATCGGAATGATATAGTTTCGATATTGTATTATGCCGTGTCGATATAGTTTTAGTACTTTATTAATTAAAAAATATTATGATAATATTTGATTACTATAAATTAATAATATTAGATTAAATTAAAATTCTAAAAATTAAAATCGAGTCAAAATTAATTTAAGATTAACTAAAATCTAGATCTAATGATTTGGATCAAGTATGTTTAAATTAAATTCACATTTAATTTATTTTAATTAGTTTAAAGTGGGAAATTTTTTCCTATGTATTTAAGGAGAAAAGTAATAAGATTTTTTTTTAAATTTCATATGTTCAAGGATGAAACAAATAAAAAAAATTAAATATGGAGAAAAAGGAGAAAGAATTAAAAGGGAAAAAAATTAACAGTAAAAAAAAGTGCCTAAGAAAACATTAATGGTTAAAGAAAAAAATTTAAATTGAAAAAGAAAATTCTTCAACTAGCTTTCAAACTCTTTTTCTCCCTTTTATCTTCTTGCTTTTTGAGTTTGGGGGCTTTGTTTTGTAGTGCCCCTTCCTATTACATTCAAAACTAACAAGATTTGATAAAATGAGTAAAAATCTCTCTATTTGATGATCTTTTCTTTAAATAAGAATTGTTGTACAATCTATTTTAGGTCAGAAAATATTTAAGTAATTACACTAATTACTGCTAATCCACTTTAGGTAAGAATATATACAGCTAATACACAAATTATAGTAAATTAGATCTTGAAATCTCAGTCATAATTTATGCCATAATCTTAGCAATTGACAGTACAAAGCCTCTGCCATTGATATCCCTCAAATTGATGCTGGATGATCAAAAAACATCAATTTGGTAACCAGAAAGTGATGTTGTTGTCATGAGAGAGCCTTAGTAAATACATTAGCAGTCTATTGATTAGTGGTGATGTGAGGTAGAGAAATGACATGAGCATCATATGCTTCACAAATAGAGTGACAATCCACTTTTATGTGCTTGGTGCGCTCATGAAACACGGGTTAGCTGTAATTTGGATAACACTTGTATTATCCGCATGAAGCATAGTAGGTTCCATTTGAGGAAACCCAAGCTCTCCCAATAGTCCTCGAAGCCAAACAATCTCATAACATGCAGAGGACATAACATGATATTCAAACTCAGCGGAGGATTTTGATGCCCGATCTTGCTTCTTGCTTTTCCAAGAGACAAGCGAGTTACCAATGAACATGCACCAACCAATAATGGAACGTCGAGTATCAGAACAACCAACCTAGTCAGCATTACTATATGCAACCAAGTGAATAGAAGAATCCACAGGAAAGAAAAGACCTCTAGTAGAAGTTCCTTGCAAATAGCGAACAATGCGACGAACAACAACAAGTGAAAGTGCCAAGTGGTCATAAATTGACTAACTTGTTGGACAACAAAAGAATGTTAGGTCAAGTATAGTTAGATAATTCAAGTTCCCCAGCCGGCTCTCTACACACTCACTCATTTCCGTAAAGTTCCGATCGAGTGTGCTGCTCAGTCGACTCTCTGCCCGAGTATGTTCCTCCCGACCTGTATTCACAATTGATGTTTAACTGGAGCAAGTCATTCCGATCGACCGAGTGCTCCACTCGGTCGGCCAGCTAATCTACCCCTTGCCTGTGTTGAGGGCAGGTGACTTGGCTTCTTTGCTGACCGACCCTTGATCTGACTTCCTTCACCCGAATCAGCGGTAATTGGAAGATTACTACCATTTGCAATCTGAATATTTTGTTAACCGATATACTTTTGAATATTATTCAGTCAATCAGGTGATGCAGTCATATGATTTAATGCCCCAGAATCAACAAACTAAGGAGAAGAAACACCTTGACCATAAAGTCCAAGAGTAGAAAATGCTGCGATGATTATCTGTTGGACCATTTTTGGAGTAGCACAAGACTGATTTGTGCCCAACAATTGTGGTTGCAGAATTGATAGTGGTAGGGTCTGAGATAGTAGCCTAAAAAGCTTGGCCTCGTCAATTTTTTGGGCATGTAAGACATTGCTTGATATTGTGTCCATTCTATTTACAACAATTGTAGAATTTCTTACCACAATTGCAGGCAATATGGCCGAACTCTTTGCAACTATAGCATTGCATTTGTCCCTTTCCTTGGTTCTTCTCTTAGCAGTATAAGCAATATTAACAACCTCAGATATCTCCTTCGACGAACCTAGAACAACTTATGTAGCCATTCTTTGTTCTTCACGCAACAATTCTCCATTACATATATCCAAGGAAGGGACATGATTTCTATTTAGTAATCCAGCCAATGCAACTTCAAATTTTGACCTTAGTTTCATAAAAAAACTGATCGCGTCTATTATCTTTATGAATTGCTTGAAGGTTGACCAAGACCTCTTTAGGTACCTTTGAATAGATAAGACCATAATTTTCTCCATAGATTAATAGATCCAAAATAATATTGCTCAATAGGGAGATTACCTTGACTAAAATTACCAATCTCAAGTTCTAGTTGAAATGGTCTTGTAGTGTTATCTTGATGATATATGGGTTGCAGATAATCCCACATCTCCTTAGCTGTACTAAGGGAATGTAAATTGTTCACTATATGAGGTTTAATAGAAAACCCAAGAGATGATTCGAGCATCCTTTGCTTCCCATTGACTAAGTTCTGTACCTTCTTTAGGAGCAGGAGCAGACCTGTCAATGTGACTCTAAAGCTCTTTCCCTTTCAGAAACATTCTGAACTAAAATTCCCATACTGCATAATTCTTTTATGTAAAGGGTGGACGAGGAGGGCCACACTTCCCTAAAGCAATTGAATTGGCGAGCTGCTAAGCCAAAGTCTCAGTAGACATTCTTCCAAGAAAATTCTACATTCTTCTAAAAAAAATGAAATCTCAAAGCCAAAGTTGTTGATCTGAAATTAATCAACCCCCAAAAATGACAGCAAACTAGAAAGCTTTGTAAGACAGAAACATAAAGAAATTGATAAAAGATTCGAAGATTCAGTTATGAATTTCAGAGGCAGGCTCTGATACCATAACAATATTTGATAAAATGGCTGAAAATCTCTCTCTTGGACGATCTTTTCTTTAAATAAGAATTGCTATACAATCTATTTTAGTCAAAAAAAAATATATTTAAGTAATTATACTAATTACTGCTAATCTACTTTAGGTAAGAATACATACAGCTAATACACAAATATGGTAAATTAGATATTGAAATCTCAGTCATAATTTCTGCCATAATCTTAGCAATTGACAACCCACAACTTCTGTCATTGATAAAAACTAGCGATGAATGACTTAGGTCTAGTCTTACCTCTTATTTGGTTCTCTTCTTTGAATCTTTAAAACACATCTTGATGTCCCTTTTATTAATGTTTGTGTTCTTCTTCATGAACCTCTACTAGATGTGTTACTTCAATTGAAGAATCCTCACTTTTTGAATTGGAGGAGCTCTGATGCCGAGCAGGATAGCGATTATTCTGCAGGCTAATGAGAAGGAGGAATTGAGTAGAAGACAAGAAGAGAACCCGAAGACAAGGGCCTAAAAGGTGCATTTTGGGCTCGAAATTTGGTGGTTACGATCCCTTGTAAGAAACGTAGATTTTAAATTCTGCATGTATGAGTGCTGACAAAGCACTAAGTCTGATTCCGAGTCCCGAGTTAAAAGTTATGACCCTTTGAAGTTCAAGGGGTTATATTGGTTTGGTTCAGCATCAAACTCTTGGATTAAGATGATGATGTATCCTTCTCCTTCTTTTTCTCCACTACAAGGGCTAATCCTTTAACCTTGACAATATAGTTAGCTTGTTGTTCATGAAGCTCAGACTTATGAAATAGTTCATCAATTTTTGGCATTAGATAAATCTTTTGAAACTTTGTAAGCATTTGACCATAAAGAAGTTCTAGGGAAGGATTTTAGAACATAGCTATGACATCTCAGTTTTTTACCTTTTCTCCTATAATGTGGAGACCATTTAGGACTTATTTGAACATCTCATGCATTTGACTTACCTATTCTCTATCTTTAAGCCTAAAATTCTACAATTGATTATATAATTAATCTCTTTTTGCTACCTTAGAGACATTCATACTAAATGCAATTCTATCAATTTTTCCTAAGGTTCCTTTGCGCTTTTAAAGGGGCTGATCATTATATATTGTTCAGGGGATAATCCACATTGCGAAGTGGTAGTAGCTTTGCCATTAGATTGAGGTTTCTTTTTCATCTCTGGGGTCGAATCTTTTGATTTCCTAAAGGAGCCAAATTCGTCCACCAACATCTCAAAATCTTTAAGAATATTAAGCCATGCATCTATATCATTCATTAAATAACATTATGTCCTATCTTTCTAATAAGAGGCGAGAGGGGTGACTATCATTAAGCAAATCTTAGAGTGCAACATGAAAAAAAGTTGTTTCACATTAAGAAATCAAAAAGCAACACACAATAAAAGAAACACATAAAGAAAAAGAGAGGGAGAAAATGCTAATTCAACGATTTACGTGGTTCGACAACCTTCAAGCTTCTACTTCATGGCCTTTGACTTTCCGCAAGTCACTCATAAATTCACTAGCTTTCTCCTTTTGGAAATCTTTTGGAGGTGGAGAAACCTCCTACATTGCCGTGGTTACATTGTGAAAGAAAAATTAAACAAGTGGAGAAAAGAGCTTGAGAGTTGATAGTTTGGCTGAGTATCTTTGTTGTAGATTGAATACTTTTTTAGTGAACATGCCTTATATATAGGTGTCTTCCAAGCTTCCAAGTGTCTTCTAGAATCATCCAATCTGCCCTATATTAGTCAACTGCTCCTGTCAAACTAGTTTTTAATGCTCAACGGCTTTAACCCATTGTCTTAGTTGACTCCTAGCCATAGGTCGATTGCCTTCAATAATATCTGTTGGAAATAGTTGTTATAATGAATCTAATTGTGCCGTTATAACCAATTAACCATTTTTCTATCAACTCAAGAACCCATCAGTCAAGATTCTAGAAATGACTATTAATAATAAACTAGTCATTCTCTTATAACTAATAAAATCTCATTCTTATACAACAACAACCAAACTTTATCTCACTAGGTGAGGTCGTTTTTTTTTTCTTCTATTCGTTGAACATTTGTCTTAGTTGAATGCTGGCTGATAACCTAACGCAACCTTCCTCCTATATCCGGACTTGGGATCCACCATGATGGGGTTAATTTGTCGTGGGCTGAGTTAATCTCATTCTTATAACTAATTAAATCCAAAAGAGCAAACAATCTTTCATGAAGACTAGACAATGAAATAAATTGATTACAAGGATTATTAACTTTTTAGAAAACCCTTAAGATAGACATCACGTTCCCAAAATATCCATTAGGGTGAAAACACCAGTCTTAACTCCAATTTTTCTAGTTGGGATCATATGCAAGTGCGAGTGTTCTTGAAACAAAGAGGCTATTGATGTCTAAGAATAGGCATTGACCATCTAATGTAATCAATTTTGATGTTTGACAAAGGGTTAAGTCAAAACATGTATTTGACAAGCTTGTAACAAGTGTATGCTTCAGTTTAACTGATATTGAGTTGACTCAGCAAACGACCTAGATGTTCAATTCACCAATGCATTAGTCGACTGGTACTGTGTGTTCAGTTGACAATCAAATGCATTGATTGAGGACTTGACCAATATAAGGGAACAAAAAGCTACTATTTTCATCGTCTCAATGAACAACCAAACTAGTGAGACAGGCTAGTGGTTCTTGAGTCAATTGGAGTTTTGTTATCATGATTTCTTGTTTCTTTCCTTTGTCTCTCATCTTTGATTATATTGCTTCATCCTGAAATAATATTTTGCCTTTAGCTAGGTTCCTCTAAGAAAGTATATGAATCTATATGGAGTTTGATGCCCTTTAATGATTTATTTGCTATTTAAGGAGAACATAATTGATAAAATTATGGATAAAGTTAATGTTGGGCATTCAAGATTTCGTGTTTTCATTGTATCTTATGGTTGAAAAAAGAGTTTGAGTTGGAAGTTACAGGATCATCTATGTTTCCCCATATAAAGTATGGAAAATTAAGAATCATATGTAGTGAAGTGTCAATAAGATGAGTGTCGTGGTTTGTGCATAAAGTTCCTGGAAGATAAGATCAGAAAAATATATCTATAAGTAATTGGTTGCTGCCTAAGAGATAATGAAATAAAGGAAACCACCCGATATAATGTAAACATATTCAAGAAGAATAGCTGTATATTTGTCATTGTCAATAATAATATGAGGAAAGAAAGGTAACTGAAAGAAGATTTACTATTAGTGAAAAAAGAGTGGTGGTTTAATTGCAGATGCTACCTTGTAGATAGCTCAATGGTAATTTCACATATTTTTATTTTTCTTTGGCGTCCATAGCATATCTATTTTGTATTTTATATTGCTTAAGCTAATGTTGCCTGTATGTTTATATCAATGCTCGAGTACTTCAATGCAACATTTTTGTTTTTGAACATTTCATGTGTTATTTCCATGCCATCTATAGGAACACTGCACATTTTATCAATTTGCTTATCTGTACCAAAGCTTCATGCAAGTGTTAAATCTTCCAAATCTTTTTCCATGTGGAACAAGGAGGAGAAGCATGCTATATATACTTACTATTTTACTTAGCAGGAACATTGGATATCACTATGAATTTTCTTATCCGAACTACACTTCCTGTAGTTCCTGAGGTATCCAGGGTTGCAGAGTCTGATAATGACAATTCTTTGCCACTTGTACAACAACTAACTTCCACTTCGGAGGGCCTTACTGCAAAAGACCAAGTACCTAATGGTTCTACTGGGAATGATGCAGCAACAGGCAGTGACAAAGTTGGTGATGCAGGTAGCACAGCACCAGATGCAACTCACAGAAACGAAGGATACCATACTGACGTGTCCAAAAATGATGGATGGATAACAATCCCAAACAGTATGTTCTCTTTCGACATAAACTCTTTAAACAACTTTAGTGGTGTGTGATTTAGCATCAACTTCTGAATGTGGACCTGAAATTTACATTGTTATGCTGGCATAAATTAGGTTGCCATTTCATAAAAGATGGTGATATTTTAAAACTTCATTTTTTTTTGGGATCAATTAGTTTTAATTTAACTCTATGATTTTCACCAATTTACATCACTATTCTATGATTTGGCTGTTGGCTAACAGATTGAAACATTTACATACAGGATTGAAGAACATAGTTTTTGTTTCAGTTTGTGTATGTTTATTTTTGTAAATGGTTTCATTTAGGTGCCCATTTTCTAGGATGTTATGTAGCAGTAGAATCATTTCTAAACCTAAAGGCAGAAACAAGCAATATTTGAAGTATCATTATATGCCTCAGTTTAGCCTTTGACCTAAATGATACGGTTTGCGTGCCATGCCTACCAACAATTTTCATGCTTCAGTACATTTTGAAGTGTGCTGAGATCATTTGTTTAGTCTGTAATCTATGTCTACTTAATTTGTTTAGTTCCAAATATGAGTCAAAAGCAGTTAGTTTCAAACTTTTCTCAACTGATTATACCTTACCCAAATAATTATCTAGCATTCAGGGCTAAGTATTCAATTAAAATTGAACTGACTGAACTGAACTAACTGAACTTTTTTTTTGGATGAACCAAACTGACCGAAGTGTGCCACTAAAATTGAACAAACCGAACTGATATAGAATCGGTTCGTTTGGTTGGTTACCAAGCAGTGACTGA
>JBBPFQ010715517.1:0-14477 GCA_037974815.1 Kaempferia elegans
TAGAACAAATTTTAAATAAGAAGCACAATAAAAAAATCGTTACATCCGATGATCTTGCAATAGAAGTTTGGAAGTGCATAAGTAAATAAAGTATTGAATAACTTACAAAATTATGTAACATGATATTGAAAATAAAAAAATACCAATGAAAGATAAGTACTCTAATTCTTTTATATAAGAACAAGAAAGACATACAAAATTATACAAGCTATAGGAATATTAAAATAATAAATCATACTATGAATTTTAAAAAATAATAATAAAAAAAAAAACAAAAAGTCCACGGTGATCTAAAATCAATTTGAACTCATACTTGGAAGTTGGAAGGTCGACAATAACAACTATATATTTTATTAGACAATTAATTTAAAAATATCAAGAATAAAAATAAAATATACATATGACATTCATTAATTAAAAAAACTTATAATAAAGTTCTAAAAGAAATTAGATAGAAAATTCTAAAAAAAAAAGAGTTGTTAGTGTAACATATATTAAATTAATTAAGGATATGTATGAAGATGTAATCAACAGAATAAAGACTTCATGTGGAGTACCTGAACTATTTCCAATAAAGACAAGGTTACATCAATGATCTGCTCTAAATCTCAATCTTTTATACAAATTATAAACGAATTCACACATATTCAAGACATAATACTATGGCCCATGTTGTTTGCCGATAATATTATCTTGATAGATAAAACACATTGAGTAAGTGTTAAACTAGAATCTTGACAAGAAACACTAAAAATAAAAGGTTTTATACTTAATAGAATAAAGAAGAATTTAAATTTAATAATATTAAACCTAATGAGACAATTGTTAAGATAAAAGATGATAAATTACATAGAACTAAGAGTTTTAAATATTTAGGATTTTTTTTTAAATGATGAAGAGATTAAGAGAGATGTCCTACATATAATACAAATAGAATGATTTAAATGGAGAAAAGCGTAAGATGTTTTATTTGATTGTAAAATCCTTTTAAAACTTAAAAGAAAGTTCTACAAAATTATAATTAGATATGTCATATTATATAGAGCTAAATATTGACTATAACTCGAGCACATAAGCAAAAGATGAAAGTTGCAAAGATAAGAATGTTAAGGTGAATGTGTTGATATATGAGAATTAATAAAATAAAAAATAAAAATATTAAAGAGAAAGTCAGTGTTACATCTATTGAAGGAAAACTTCAAAAGACAGTTTAAAATGGTATGGACATGCCCTTAAACAATCAATAAATACTCTATTTAAACGATGAGAAACTATAACAAACAAACATATCAAATGAGAAAAATAAAAAAAAACTTAATTAACAAAAATAAAATAAAAAAAAAATATATTGAAATATAAATAATGATATAGCGATAGATAAAAACTCAATAACGTAAAATTATCCCTATAGTCGACTCCACGAGTAAGATAATGCTTAGTAGTAGTAGTAGTAACTATTTAACTCATACAATTTACCCTTCCAAATTAATTAATTAACATTTGGACCAAATTAGATCGATCATCTAAACTAATATAGGCGACATCGCAAGCCCTTAAGATCCATCCAATTCAACCGACCTCGAAATTAAATCGTCCAAACTAATTGATCCATTTTGTTAATTCATAATAGAGATTTGAAATATCAGTCTTCCAAAAACAAAATTAAAAATTGATTTTATAAATTAGATAAGAAATTACTATGGGAAATTGAAATTGCCATGAAATTTTTATTACTCCAGGGAGAACACAAGCAAATCTTAATCTTAAATGCTATCGTCAACAAATTTATGTTTTTTCTTAAATTTTAACCTATAAGATTTTCGAAGCTAATTTTCATTAGGAGTGAGAAAATTAAATTCATCCGAATAATGGATTTGAATGAACTACAATACAACTCCATCGCGAATCACTCACCTTGCTTGGAAGGAACCACAGTTGCAATCATCGCAGACCCAGAACTTGGCAGTTTCCTGCAAATGATCATGAACAAAATTTACTGATACAATTAAATCTATTTTTCTCTATACGGAAAATAGCTCAATGTGCCTAAAATATATGGCTTTAAATAAAATAGAATAATCAATTAGAAAATGATCAAATGTTCTTCAAAAAACATACTTGAAGCGTGTAATATAGTTGAAGCTATGCATGCCTGGAAATTAATAGAGCACTTGTATGCAATGGAAGCAAAAAAACACAACGCAAAATTATCAAATTATAAAGAACACAAAAGTTTCTAATTAATTATTCAAAGAATTTAAGATCTATGCAGACACATATCATGAACAAGGAGATTTTCACCAGATTAAAAGTAAGATGAACACAGAAATATTAGACAATCAACAAGAAAAATTTGCCCAGGGAATATATAGGAACACAGAAACAAGTAAAAAAAGTATTAAAATGAGCTCAAGTCTGTTGTCATGTGAATGTACAGAAAGGCCAGTGAAGGAGTTATCGTCAGTCACATCAAAACCTACATAACATTCTTTCAAAAGCACAAAGATAAGAAATTCAGTTTTTTTTACCAAACCACGTAAAATTTCAAATTTACCTAATCACGTATGATAATTTCAAAATGACAAAATCACATATCCATTTTCCGTTTTACCCCCAATTAGTTGACTGATAAAAAAAATTGGTTGAATCGATTTTTATTTGAGGGCATGAATATAATCACAAATACATAAAAACTAATTTCATATCAATCAACCAGTTGATGGACCAAATGATATCGGATTGACATAAAACTAGTTTATATGTGTTCATTTAGTTCTTTTAAATATATTCATGCTTCAAACCTCAATTTAATTCAATATATTGAGAGCAGTAGGCAAACCAGCTAATAGATCAAACGACCTCGGATTGACATGAAACTAACTTCTATGTGTTCGTCTAATTTTCCTATTTATATCAATCTCAAACGTCAATTTGACATAATATATTTAGAGTAGTGAATTTTTTTATCACGAAATAAATCTTTCGAACACATTTATGTTTAAAAAATCACTCCTCTCAGTGTATTGGGTCAAACTGACATTTGCAAGCATTAACTAAATAAATACATAGAAACTAATTTCATGTTAATCCAAGTTAGTTTAGTCCATCAACCAATTTTGGCCAAAATTGACTTTGATACAAAAGCAAATCAATCGATTGATTGTTATTACCAATCGACTGATTTGCTTAAAATTTCAACACACAAATCGATTCAAATAGTGTTAAAAATCTATATTTTCAAAAGAAATCAATTTGAGTAATTTTTTTAATGATTTTTTTAACCAGTTGATTGCGATAAAACTGGAAATTGATACGTGATTTGGTTATTTTGAAACTGCCCTGCGCGATTTGGTAATTTCAAAACTTTACTTACGCAGTTCGGTAAAAAACTGTAAGAAATTCTGATCAGTGACATCCTACTCTTAGTCATAAACCAGCTAGCACCAAATATCAACTTGCGTCAAGAAAGATTCATTCAATAAAGCTTAAAAGAAGATTTTGGAATGATCCAGTTTATATCCCTGATTTGAATGCTACACGATCAATGGATCAAAAACTAAAAAGTGGAGACAGTAAGAATATTCAACTAGAAGAAGACGTCAATCTTATCTCATTCAAATATCTCAGACTTCGGATAAGCCACTTACCATTAACGAAGCAGGAGATGCTCCTCCAAAAATATCTAAACAAGATATCGAATCAGAACTCAACAAAAAGCTAATAAAGCACACATAAGTGAGACAAGTTGCACTAGCTTTCTCAAAGTAAAAAGAAGTCAGATATTCTCCATTAACTCTAGAAATTTTGTCCTTCTATTCTTATCTTTCAACAGTACAGGCATGGTATTATAAATAGCACTAGAACAGAACATGCACACACCATTAACAAAACAACAAGAGCTTTGAGAGGTAATGGAGACTAACCGCAAGCGTAGGGGATCGAAAGGTAAGATGGCGTCCTCCTATCGCGCACCAAAGCCCTTAGCGCAATACACAAATAAGATTATGCCAACTCCAACTCCTCCAGCTGCTTCAGCTGCCAACTTAGACACCGTCAGTGAAGTAGACAGGCGAGCTGCAAACTTTATTGCCTATGTTCAAGAGCGGTTCAGGCTTGAAAGAATGGAGGATGATTGGAGCAATAGGAATGAAATGGTTTCCTTGCAAATAGATGTAGGTTTCATTTAGCTACTATACTCTTTGCTACAGATAATCCTACTTGTGGTATTCTATAACAGTGCAGTAAATAGTTTTGCAGGAATAAAGGGCTCCTTGTTCACTTATTTCTTCTGCCTGAACTATCACTTGCTTTATTTCTCATAATCCTATTGATCCTCCAGAGCTAAGATGGATTATGACAAAGACAAGAATAATTATCATTTCCTAATTTGTGCTTTTTAGGGCTTTTCCATAATACCTTTAAGCCCATATGAAGCACCTTGAGTCTCTAAATTCTCCAATATTGCTTAAATATAAAGAATCTTTGACTAATTCACATTACCTAACTCAAAATGTGTCGCGCGTTAATTTTAAACCATACTCATAAACCTTAACACAAACAATATCGTATTTTACTTAGTGGCCATTCTCTAGAGGATCGAGAATCATTAACTAAGCTACAAGACTTGACCTAAGAAAAATCTCCTGATGACAATCTTTTTAAGAGTAATTAAAATGTTACCGATTATGACTTAAGCTCACAAATTATAGTTTGTCCATGTTATCCAGAGAAAGTGAGAAACCAAAATAGAAAATTAAATAAGAATACAAGATTTGGTAAATTAATGAATCAATCAGATCTTTCATTGGCATGTGTTCAATTATAGTTACTAACGACTCCAACACTCATTAATCTCAAGAGATTGGCACAAGACACATGTAGATACTAGCAAAAAGACAAATGTTAAGTAGTGATGAGCATAATCTAAGAGGAGTAAATTATCCTCTTGCGATCATGAATTCAAATGGTCTCATATCAACTTTAGAATCCTTATTCTTTAGTCATGTTATGAGAAAAATTGATGCTAATGTATATTTATTTAGCTTACCAACTTATTCAGTTATTAGTTCCATTCTTGAATTTAAGAATATTGTAACTCACAAAGAGCCATTCGATTAGGTTGTGCTTCTATTGGTTCATCGTCTCCATTATCATTTTCACGCTTCATAACTATTGTGTTGATATGAACATCTTCATCCAATCCGGTGATAAATTGAGGCATTTTATTTTTCATTGGAAATGACAATTGAAAAAAATAAAAGGAAAAAACTAAATTTCTTACTCATTGGATGGAAGGGAGGAGCAAGAAAGATAAAGAAAAAACCATGTTAAATAAGTTGGTGATGCAATTGGAAATGATGATCCAAGAGAGATGTTAACGATTGAGTTCTCCTTAAGTAAAGGAAAATAATACAAACTAAGAATTTAATTTCAAAAGTTTAAGATTTATAAGAATTTATTTATTTTGGTAGATTCAACTCTTTTAGAAAATAATTCTTTGAAGGAAGTCTTCAAGTGGCTAATTGTCTTATTTAGAACTGAAGAAATTTTTTGACACAGATGATTTCCTATTTTGCACATTGAGCTATTGTCTAATTTGATTGAGTTCTTTTAGGTATAGAGTTATTTCTTTCTTTTAATGATTATAGTTTGGGTTGGAGTCTTTACAAGGACCCTAATTCTATTAATCAAACTATTACATAATAAAATTTTATTTGAGAATGTTTGTTCTCTGTGTGAGGTTATCTTTTTTATTTTTTTATTTTTTTTTTTTATTTTTTATATCTATCACTTATGCCACATCAAGTGGTATCAATTCTGTATGTGAATTTTTATCTCTATGTAAATTTTTTCCGATGTCAATTCTCTATGTGAATTTTGATCCTGTTTTGCATCGTGAGTTAAATTTGACAACTAATCCCTCAACACTTGCACACTATTAAAATATGACAGCTTAAAATGATCTACTTTTTCAAGAAAGTAACATGTACAAAGGTTAAGGTTCAAAACTATGGCATAATAAGTACACAAGTTAGCTGATATAAGATCATTAAATCACCACATAAAGCTGAAATCCACACAAAATAAAGACAATTACTATTTCTTGACTAATTGCATTTGCATTGAAAGCTTTCACACATGCCTAAAGCTGAACAATAACAACAATCTAAAAACAAGTTGGATAATTTGTGATCTTGTGCATGACCCAACAATCTGGTTAAGCATCTAGAAGAATTTGAGTTCACTATAAGAACTTTTGCAAAGAAACTAATAGAATCATAAGACACTTGTATGGATAATTTTTTCATATCCAATTGATGCATCAAGTCCATGACCCACATTCATTGTCCCATTAACCATCTTTGCTTTTATAAAGAAGTAATAAAACACAAACATCATAATCATGACTCACTAAACAGATGGAGGTTTCATAAAGGAGAATGGGGATCCAGATAACCAAGTGATTCTTACTGATTACCATACTTAACATACTTCGACCATTATCAACTATACATACACAATAGGATGATTATTTTACAACAGACAACCAAATAACTGATCTTGAAACACTTCAAAAAAACACTTTGTTTTTTTGAAGTGTTAAAACTGATATACCTTATCCTTGAATACTAAGACTAATGCGAATATGCTTGGCCCTCCATGTTTGGATTAAATACTTGGAATTGTTTTGGGCCCTTCATTTATAGAAATCGAAATCTGTCTCTGGCTTTTTAACATTAGTCCTGTAGCCTTTCTCAAAATCCTTTGGAAGAATGACATAGCGGTTCTTGCGGACAGCATGCATGCCTGCTTCTTGGCAGATAGCAGCAATCTGCCAAAAAGATATTTAAATTTATTTTCTCAATCAAACATTACATGAATGTTGATGCAGCAGTAGTGAAAGATGTGGAATATGTCCAGTCAAAAGCAGAAGTACATGAATATAAAGCAATTAATTACGATATATGCATCAGTAACAAAAGATGTGGAATATTTATAGTCAAAGAGAAAGCAAATAAACAGAGCAATTGAATACGGTATTGGTGCCATTAGTTAAAAACGTTGTAGGTTTAGTTTTAGGTTGGGTGTTTTAGTTTGAGGGTTGAGTGCTATATCATGTAATAGTAATCTCTCAATGAGAAAACAATATTTCATCCCTCTCAAATCTATAATATGGCAAGCTTCCTAAGGTAAGGTTTTTCCCCTCCAATACCGTTAGTGGGAGGTCACAAATTAATGAACGATGCAGCCTCCCTTTCCCTCCCTCAAACATCCTAAAATCCCTAAGCAAATATTCTCAGCTCCAACACCTCTTCCATCCGCCACACTCATTGAATTGCCACACCAACAAACTCTTCTCCTCCAAGCACTCAAAAAGAATAAGTCACCATCTCTTGTAATGCCAATGGCTAGACTCAGATGTGCTAACTATTGGAACAACTAAATCCTATCTTTACTGGCACAACTAAAAACTACAAACTACAAACTACAACAGCAACTACTACTGATTGTCACCATTATTACCAAAAGCTACCCTGCTGTTGACGCTTCATCCCTTCCCTTCCTCATAAGATCTGTGCCTGTGCAAATCCATGAATGATCTACTGTGCAATCAGAATGAAGACAAAAACTGCCTCCTCAAAGATCCATCACGGGAAGTGTCGTTCTCTCCCCAATCTGCTGTCAAATGACTTGATGGTCCTTCCATGGAAGAAACTCCTATTCCTTAAAAGATCTATGGTAGGTTGCACTTTCAACTCGGGAGGCAACAAAGATTCATCCTGCCTTCACTCATCGATCATGCGTTCCAGCACAGCATCAATCTTGTCCCCATTGACACATTCTTCGAAGGTTGAGTCTCCCACATTGAGCACTAAGTGCTCCACCTTGTTGAGGTGGCCTTGGTTTTGTCACAGGCTGCACCCATAAAGTGAAATATATTTTGTAAAAGAAAGAATTAGGAGGGAAAAGGGGAGATTGAATTCATTTTTTTTTAAAAAAAAACAATGGAAAAAACTGCAACAAATGTTAAAAAGAGAGAGAAGGCTATGGTTAAAAGTAGTAAGAGAGAGAATGTTGAAAAAGAAGAAAGCAACTGAACATTTATTCTCCATAAATTCCATCAAATATTGCCCTAACCTCTTTGTTTGTTAGACCTATTGTTAGTTACTATCTCACCGTCTTCTTTGTTTTCTGTCTGATTTATGATGAGATTACTTATTATCAGTCTTTTCCAATTTCCACTCCATCTCTTGGAGTAAAATGACACTCACCTCTCCAAATAGATGATCAATGTCTTAATTTCACTTATATCTACAACATTATCTCCATTGATTGCAACCTCAATGAAATTTTTTATTGTTTGAACTTTATCACATCTCTCAGATTAAAATGCTAGCATTTCAGTCTCATTCTGACATTTCTCCAGAGTTGGCACCCTAATCTCACTATTGTGTACAATGCATTTTATCTTAGTTGATTGTAATTTTGAAAGGAAAAAATAAAACAGATTAGTCTTCATCTCTCTTTTAGTATCCTCTCTCCCAAATAGATATCAAATTTTCACAATTCCCTCTCTTGCATTCTTGTCTTTTTCGGAGTAATGTTGACAACCAAGCATGAAAGTACCACATTGTTTGGAAAATAAAGCATGAAATTACTTAGCTGCAAATTGACAGATTTCAATGTACTAATGAATATAGGGACAGTTTTTGGTTTAACAAAATATACTATTAAACTTTCAAAAAAAGGAAGAAATTAAACAGAAACAAATTGGAGTTTCAATGAAAAAGGAAAGAAATTAAACAGAAACAAATTGGTTATGAACAACAAATGTTACCAACCTCAGCAGCACTGATTTTATCTGGTCGAGAAACATAATCTTCCAAGTCGACTTCATCACCGAGGTTCATTTTAGCAGTGCAGACCTGCAACAAAATGATACAAAGAATTAAGGGGAAAAAACTGGGCATCAAAATCTAGCTGAAGAAGAATATGAGATGTCTAAAACTATACAAGGAACAAATTATTTTCCCACCTATGATCTGTTCTTATCCAGAAATTTGAACACCAATGAACTTGAGAATAAGATATAGATTGTCTTAATTTCATTTGGTTTCTTCTAATGATCTGCTATAGTTAAGAATTAGGAAAATGAATTTCTTTCATGTTCATTGTTTAAATCTAGAAGGTTGATGGAGAAATAAATTTTGAAACAGCCATCTAGCCAAAGGATTTGTTCTTATTGTTATCCCTGTTGCAAGTGAAAATATCAAGTCATTGCTAGTGGTCTGACCAACAATTTTTAATTATATGGTGTTGCTTGACTTATAAAAGATACATAGAATTTACATAAGGGGCAATCTTCAAGGAAATCAATCTCATTGCATTATACAACTGAATCTCATAATTAGGAGCAAACAAAAACTCAATGTTTAAAATGATTAGAATGTGATAATGTATCAAGAAGTTACTTGAAAAACTAGTCTCTTCTGTCGTCTATCAGGCAATGGAAATTCAATTTTCCGATCAAGTCTACCGGGACGGATAAGTGCAGGATCTAGAGTGTCTGCACGATTTGTTGCCATTATGACCTTGACATTAACCGTTTGATCAAATCCATCCATCTGAAACAGAACTCAAACAGAAACTATTATAGCACAAAATGTAATTGGGCAAGTAAAAAATGTAACTGACAAGCAAACATGAATGCCAATCATGGAAGATATTATGTTCATAAAATATCCAATGACAAAATGTATTTATTCATTCCAACTGCTAGTCTTTTTAAAATAATAGACAGAATGATGTCCATGTTTCTAGCAACTAAAGCTTCTTCCACCAAAGTATGGTAAATACACTTTATAACAAAAACTGACATTCCAAAAATATACATTTTTAGTAATAATCTAACAGGGTCAGAAAACCCAGAAAATGGGTAGCAGTAGATGTTGGTGCCCCGCATGGAGTGAGTCACGGTTTTGATGTGAAAGTCAATTAGGTTAAGTTGGGCTTTACAGATTTGATGTCTTGTGTTTAAGTGTACAGGACTTAGGAAAATACAAGGAGTCAATCGGAAGACGCAATGAGCGAGAAGGATAGCACAGGAAACGAGTCGATGAGCTTAGTGCATCCAAGCTACGAGAAGCTGCGAAAGAATACTCCGGTGGAGCATGAAGGATACAAGGGTTGTATACGAGGAACGAGAAGACGGGAGAAAGATTGCTCAAGAAGATCGGAATTGAGTTGGGGTGAGCTAATTTTCGGGATGCAATCACTAATGGTAAACTCCACAAGTTGACCATTTCAGGCGCCCGAACTCCTATTCGGGACTCCTAGATTGGGTGGCCACATGAGCAAGAGTCGTTGCCGAAATGGAAATGGATCAGGACAGGACGGTGTCCACATTAGCGAAATCCAGGTGCCTGGATCACTTCCAAGCGCATGAATGCAATAAGTCATCCAAAGCCGTTGAACGGGTCGTTGCCGAGTGGATCGAGTTCGACAAGTTCACCTGGCACCTGGAAGGTGCCATGTTAGCAAACCGTTTCATCAACCACGAAGGCTATAAAAGGAGGACTGGTGTTTGAATTTTAGTACAACACACTTTGCATTTTCATTTTCATATTTTGTACTTGAAACACTTTCATTCAAACGTTGTAAGGAGCTAATCCGCTCTGACGTTGCTCGAAGAAGGAAATCTTGGTGCTCTTCCATTGCCTTAGATTAGCAACTATCTAGTTGCCAACCAAGTAATTTCTTTCTCTAATTTTATGTTATTTTATTCTAACTTATAGTGTGTGTCCTTGCTAAGTTAGTTAGCAAGAGAAAAGTCAAATTTCAATTGCAGGGTTATTCACCCCTTCTAGCCGTTCCACCGATCTGGTTCCACCGATCTGTTAGTTGAAACTACAAGGAAAGGAAATAAGAGACACCAAATCACAAAATATGATAACAACTGCAAAATTGAGTAATTAATAGTCTCATTTTGCTTCATTTTCAGTAAGAATATGCTATGCTGATAGAATTCGCATATCCTCGACAAAGAAACATTGACTCAAGTGATATACCTCTATCAATCAGCCAAGCCAAAATTCTCACTTTTACCAATAGATTACCTGATTCAACAGTTCCATAAGTATGCGCTGAACTTCCCTGTCAGCTCCTGTTTGTGCATCAAAACGTGCTGTAGCAATAGCATCAACCTCGTCAATGAATATAATTGCAGGAGCATTTTCTTTTGCAAGTCGGAAGACATCCCTAACCATTCTTGGACCCTGAACAAGATTAAAGATTTAACATCCTCATAAAGGTGAGTATAGCAATTTGATAGTAACTTGAAGAAAAACATTTGAGCAAGGAACTTTAATTTAAGTAATCGCAGTAAACAATCCCAAGCTCCCTACAAGGCTCCAAAGCTTCTTTTCATTATTGGCAAAGGCAAAAAAGTTAGAACACATGAAAGATGCTTCATTATCATGAAGATTTGGGAAGCTTCTGAAATCTTGAGTAAAAAAGAACTATTCTATCTGACACATGCACCCATTTAGTACATAAACCATGGATGTATGCTTCTCTTAATGCATGTTTACTAAGATGGCAGGAAACATGAACAAGAATAAGATGATAGAGAGATTTCTCGAATAGCACTTTGCCATTCATTTCCTTTGTTGAAAACAAAGACAAAGAAGGAAAATCTTTCCCAGTTTTCTCCGATTATTTAGGCTGAAAAGTCACTCTTTGCATTTAATGAAGCTCAAATCTAACCTTAAAAAATAATGTTTTGAAATTTAAATTTCCCTCTGTTCTTCCTTCCCTCTGAAATGATATGGACGGAAAAGCTCTACTTCTTTCCTTCTCTCCATAGGAACTGAAATTTATAAAATATTTCTCAATCCTTTTCCTATGAGTTTTTTTCCTACCATTTTTCTTTCTCTAATAATTTCCTCCTCTCAGAGGTGATTCGTTAGAAAATCAATCGGGAATATGAAATTAAAATGCACCTCGCCCAAATATTTTTGGACAAACTCAGATCCAACAACTCTTATAAACGCAGCAGTAGTGTGATGGGCTACAGCTTTGGCAAGCATGGTTTTACCCGTCCCTGGAGGACCATACAAGAGCACACCTCTTGGAGGATCTATACCAATCTGTTTGTATAACTCATGATGAGTCAAAGGTAGCTCCACAGCTTCACGGATTTCCTGCTTCTGCGTATCATAACCCCCAATATCCTGAATACAAACAATGAATTATAATCAACACAAGTTAGCATTTATTGCATGGTGGATTGGCAATTATTGATTAGAACAATTATACAACCAGGTTTTTACGATACGCTATATAAACATGCAAATATGCGCAGAAAGGAATCATGCAAAGTTAACATATGATTGCATTTGTAGTTTTAGGAGCAATACTTCCTAAGCACCGGTATTGAATATCTCAAAGATGTAAACAGACTAAAATTTGCCAAAGCGGACAACAAGCTTCCAGAGAATTCCTCCATTGCTTATATGGTTGGCTTGGTCATACAACATCCTACAACATGCTGGATTTATTTCAACAACTTATGCTTCCATTCCATCAATTTGAGCATGTACAAGTACATACACAACATATTTCCATATATTGCCTAAAAATTCTAGAAGTTCCATGAAAAAAATACAAGCAGATCCATGTAGAAAATCAAGAAATTTTAGCTTGTGATTGAAAGAAAGCATTTGTTTTCCCTTTCACTGTTGATAATATTGCCAACCTAAACTAACATAAGTCAATTTCTTTCATGACCTAATACAGAAATCCAAGTATAATTGTCATGAATGGAGAACAATTTACTATCCTATGTGAACTAACTTTTAAGAAGGCAAATGAACCGAATAGCATAAGTGCAGATACACACACCCCTCTGTAAAACTTCAAAAACTGACTGAGTTTACCATTGCTATTCCCACAACCTAAATTCTTGGCAACAGAATTACTCACAGTCTCTTCTTCAACTTTCACAAATGGAATAACATATTTGCTCACTTTAAATTAACTAGTCCTTTATGAGGGTATCAAATTTTGACCCACATTTACTTCGTGAATCAGATAAAATAAGAAACTTTCCAATCGTCCACAGTTAAGAAGTAGTAAATAGCACCGAAATGGCTCAAAATTTTACTAATAATGAAAATAACTCATTTCTGAACAAGAGTCTCGTGAAAAAAAAAACATCTAATGTGAAAATCCCTCTTTTGCAGTACAAAATCTATTTAAAAAAATACTGTTGAATCGACGAGGAGAATATTTCAGGCTCGTGGGCTTGTAGGGACTTACGTTGTAGGTCACGTCGGGCTTTTCCGACTGGCTGAGGAGGGAGATGCTGCTGTCCGCCTCGGGAGGGAGGACATCGACGAGGGCATTTGAATGGCGGTGGAGGGCGACGGAAGCAGAGGGCTTGAGGAGCTCACGGTTGATGGTGCTGAGGATCCGAACATAATAGTTAGAGCCGGTAGTGGAGCCGACGATGGCGTTGTTCTGGTCCACCATCTCCATGAACTGGCCGATGACGAGAGGCACAGACTGAATTCGCTTGACCTCCTCCTGGGCGCGGAGGAGTTCGCGCTTCAGGTTCTTGAGTTCGTCCTTCACATACTCCTCTTGGATCTCGATGAACTCGAGCTGCCGCTGCATGGACTTGAGGCGGCCATAGAGATCGTCGTCCTCTTCGCTCGGTAGGGACGAGGACCCGCTCGATGAGGCGGCGAAGCTCGCCGGGAGGGCGGGCGGCGAGGGTTTCGCGTCCACGGCCACGGTCGTCATCGGGAAGCTTCCAGAGACATCTTCTGAGTTCTGTCAATATTGAAAAATAATAAATAACCCTAATTATTATTAAGGGATAACGAATGGACGTGCATCGTCCGCCAACGAACCGAATCTGCCCCGCTGTGTCACCTTGTTGGCTTGTTGTTGTTGCCTTGTCGGTATTCGAGCAGCGTCTGTGATAAAATAAAAAAAACTAATGATTTAATTTCCGATATGCAAATATGCAATACTGTTTTTGCTCTGTCTAAAATAGACCGGATCAAGGTTGAATAAATTCCATAATTTATTCCCTTCCGTGGGCCGTTATAGAGAAATTAAAAGTCGGTTGATTATTTTTAAGAATTAGAATTAGAATTAGAATTAGAATTAGAATTAGAATAATAATATTATGAAATAGAAATGGATATGAATATGGATATTATTTTTAAAAATAATATTTAGTTAGTTGAATATTTTTTTATCAAAATTAATTAAAAAAATATTCTTAGAGAAAAAAAAGTGAAAAAGTGAGATAAGAGTGAAAGTTGGATGGAAAAGAAAAATATAAGAGAGAATGAGAAGAGAAAAATATGATGGAAGAGATAGCGTGATGAAATAGAAGGAGTGAGAAAGTATAAAGAGAAAAAAATAAGAGAGATGAAGTGTGATGAGAGAGAATGAGGAGAGAT
>JBBPFQ010715618.1:0-14473 GCA_037974815.1 Kaempferia elegans
ATCGTGATCGTCCACCTTACGAACAGTCGTGGAGTAGGAGTTCATTTCCGAACCACGTAAATCGGTTTGTCGTTTCTTTGATTGTTAGTTTTGTTTTGTATTCCGCTGTGCACACTAATAATTGCATGAAGAAGCGACGATTTGGGGTGTCGGCGTATTCACCCCCCCTCTAGCTGGTGCATAGGTCCTAATATTTCGTGAGAATCAACTCCATGACCTATTATGATAACACCATGTATAAGTACTAACTATGTCAGCCCGTGGGGACGCAAAGCATCTCCATATGAAGTGATGGGTGGTGGTGTCGATGATATGCGAGGGAGGATGGATCGAACGGTACAGTGAGCGGTCATTGGCAATTCTCCATTGCATTCCAGTGACACTCATGAGTAGAGGTGAAAAAAATTCATTTAGACCAAATTAGTAGATCAAATTAATTGAAATTTTATACCCAACTGAATTTTTAGACTATATTTTATCGAATTTTATTTTAAAACTTAAATTTTAAAACAAATTTGATTAATTCAGTCAAAAATTAAATTAATTAATATTTTATCAATTTAATAAATTTATTTATTAAAAAATTTTGATCGATTTAATTTATTAAAAAATAATTTCAATCCAATTTAATTAATTCGGTTCAATTTAATTCGATTTTAACTTAATATTCATCTCTACTAAACCTCAACCACCTAACCATGATCAATGAAAGTGCAACACGCGTTAAGTATTTAATATTACCAATCTAATTGATTAATCAAATGGCCAGTAAAATCCCAGGGAAAGAACGGCGGCCCTCCTGCACAGGGGCCTCGCTCTGCCACAATGCCCCACCGCCGTCCCCCATCCGCCCCACCGCCGACGTCGAAGACGCAGCGCCGCCACCACGACGCTGTCCGTTGCTGATCACCGTCAGGGAAGTGTTGAAGTACTCCCTGAAGAGCGTGATGACGCCGTGTTCGACGGCCCACGCGTGGACCCAATAGGCGTGCTTCCCTTCCCACCCCTCCGCCACCACCCACGGCCCTCCTACCGCCGTCACTCTCCGCGGCCGGAAGCGGAAGCCACCCCGCTCCTCCGCCTCCCCCGTCAGCAGCCGTCGCATGTACTGGCACCGCCGCGGCCCGTGGAACCACCACTCCACGTCCTCCGCCATCGCGGCCTCCGCCGCCGCCGTGTCCCCTCTCGACAAAGCGTCATACAGCGACTCCACCACCTCCTGGGCCTTCGTCTCCATGACTGATAATGTGATGAATAGAGGAGAGTATTTATAGAACGATATACACGCACGTCGGCCCTGTCATTTGATTTCGATCGATCGGTCACATATTTAATTGTCTTCAATAAAAATTCATAAATAAATTAACGTCGATAGTGATGCAGGAAAAATAATCTTTTAATTATTTTTCTCTTATCGAGGGAGGGAACGACCCGGCGATCGAGGTGTCGGGGAATACAAGTTTCTGAAATGGACAAAATAACCCATAAAAAATCAGGACTGTAAACAAATATAGGCCAATCAAATAAATTAACATGATTATATATTTCTTATTTAATTTGTTCCTTGAAAATTGTTGTGTCAGATCTAATTGTATTTCTTCGTTGCTTCTACTCTTTCAAATTTAACGTAATAGGTGAATCGTCCGTGACAAGACATACCTATCTATTGGAACATAAGCTTCGAGAATAATTATAAATAATATTTTAAAATTGGAATTTCCCTATTATATGCTGGCTCATGAATTGCGTGTTTCTTGTTCCAATATTTAATTAACTAAATTCAAAACTCGAATATGTACAACACCATCAAAAGTCATGAAGAATTAATTAAATTAATTTATATATGTGCAACACATTTTACCATAATTTATTGAAATAATTTTCAGTTAATTTAATTTCGAGGTGACTCCATACAGCGGTAAAATGTTAAGGACAAGTCATGAAGTATAGAACGTGCATGATATAATTTATTTCGCTTACATATGAATGATACTTCATGTTAATTTGTTTAAAGAAGATTGTTTTAGTAGTAGTTTTATTTTTTATATATATACTTTATTTGTATTTAATCTGAGATGTTTATGATTTAGTATTTTCGTTTATTTAGTCGTCCTTACAAAATAATCATTCTGTAAACATTTTCAATGAGTGCATGATTATAAACATTTGCATTTAAAAATAATAATAATAAGAATAACATTACTAAGAAATTTAGGTGTGTTTACGTTATTTTTTCATTTTATGAGAAAAGGGAAAATATTGTTTCGTTGGCAATTTTCACCCGTATTTTTTAGAAAATATAGAGCATTTTATGAAAAAAAAATAGAGAAAAGTCATTTTCTAAAAAAAAATAAAAAATACATATTTTTAAAAAAAAAATAAAAAATGAAACTAAACGCTCACTAAATTTTCTAATGAAATGGACTTTAAAGTTTAATGAACACGCTTTATAGTATATTTCACTAATCACTTAGTTTCTTTAGCGACTTGTGATGTATATATATAATTTGAAAAATAAAAAGTATATATATCATAAAAAAATAAATGATTAATTTCAATATAACTTAGATCACATTCGCACATAATTTATAATTTATTGTGATACACGTCCATGGAATATCAACTACTAAATTATTTTCTATGATTATTTATATTATAGAAAATAGTACCCTAAGGTGAATGGAATCCGGTCCCACATTTTGGCCATGTAAATCCGGTAGGTGACTCATGACACCCCAATTTTACTAGTTGGTCAAATGACGCATGCATGTGCTACGTGTGCTTTGAACCCAGCTGATTGATATATAAGATTGTAAATGAATTGAACATTCATGAATAATTTTGATATTCGGCTTGGTAAGAATGTATTTCTGTTTATTTAATATACACAAGATCAATTAAATAAATAGGATTAAACAACTTATTTAATTAAATGAATAAGTTTGAACACATATGTGTCCAGTTCGTTAACATTCGATCGTGAACAACATATTCATGAGCAATATTTGTGAATTATGTTCAATACTAAAACTCTTATCAACTTGATAAATAACTAAAGAAATTTTCAAAATGAATAAATAAATATATATTATCAAGCTCAATAACTAATCAAACAAGTTTAAAATGTAACCGTTTCAAACAATCAAACAAGCTTGAATTGAAAGCTTGATAATATATGAATGAACCAAGTTCAAGTCAAGCTCAAACCAAGCTCAAGCTTATAAAAAAGAAATAAGCTAAAGTTAAACAATCATTTTAACGATTTGGTTCATTTTAGACTCGATTTAACTGAGCTCAGTTATCTATATCAAACAAGTTTAAACACTAAACTTATTTACAACCTTACTAATGGATAGGGAAAAGCATGCATCTTGCAACTTACCACCACACCGTACCCTGATAGCATAGTACATCATACTATAAAACAATACCGTAATTGTTAATTTATTAGAATAATTAGGCAAAGAAAATAAATTAATTGGCTAAAAAATTTGAAAAGATTATTTATTATGCCAAAAGATCTGTTTTATTCACCAGATGAAATCAAATTAAGTCTATACAAATCTAATGCTAAAAGAAGAATATGATTTGTTATTTTAAATAAAACCTCAAAAAAGCATTGTATTTGTGCACGCAAAATATAATTAAGAGACTGAACCACATAATTAGGCGGATTAATGGGTCATTGTACTCCATTACAGTGCATTTGCGCCTTAATCCGCTGCCTTAAGAGCCCAATAAAATAACATTAAATATCTAGAAGGTCGAGAGAATAATTGCTTTATATATGATCACTTTTCTTTCAGGTTGGTCTAAGGGTCAAGATAATGATGTTTGCACAAACAACTTGGTAAAATGGTAATCAGCATTTTAGCTTAAAGTATTTTCATTAAGAACAAAAGTTGAATATGACAGCAACTTATTCCCATTTTTTAATTTTAGGTGAGGCAAATGTCCTTCCCCTGTCTTTTTTATTTAGAGAGTGATTGCCTTTCATTTCAAGCACAGAAACCCCATTACATTAGCAAAATGGTTGTCGATGTGCTCTCCTTTTCACCAGACTAGTTTTATTCATATTAGATTAGCAAAATACTTTTGGAAGTTTATCTCAACTCAGAAGATAAATTTCCCCTAGTTACTGCAGATTTTTCAATTCCTGCCCTCCTGCCTTTGCTGCTAAGTAATATTTAACAATCAATAGAAGATTTCAATCAAATTTATCAAAGAGGAAAAATATCTCTCTCTTTCTTTTTATTGTTTTTCATAAAGGAAAATATATGCATACGTTGGTGATTCTCTTAGAATATAATCCGTACGATGTTGAGGAATCAAAGGATTATTATAATCTATGAGCGCACTGATAGTGTTTCATGGGATTAATATGATAACTATATGAAAAAAGGAAGAAGGAAATAACTGAAAATTTAAAAAAAAATGGGAAAAGATATTGTAATATCAGAGGAATAGTAGCAGTTAATTAAACAGCAAAAAAGAGTACTCATCCATTCAATAATATTCCTTTTTTATTTTAAAAAAAAAGAGTAAGAATACAGATGTTTTGATTGACAACAAAGCATGCAGCAGGATTAGTAAGTAAAAGAATATCTTAAGTTAATTATCTGAAACTAAAGGCTAGCTAGATTAATTATCTGTTAAAAATTCTTATAAGCTAATTAACAGCCAATTTGATCTCTCCAACTCAAAGTCTCTTTGTCAGAATTTTTTCAGTCAAGTACTTGATATCTGATTAATTATCTAGTGAAGGGAGTTCAATTTCGAATGTGAGCAAGAAATATGGATAAATATGAGACTGGCCAGAAGAATATAGAAATTCATATACAAGAAGATCAACAAACTATATATCAAATTAATTAGGACACACTTAGCTTGAATGAACAAGTACATGTTCTTTCTATTTCATTTCCAAGCAAATATATATAACAAAATAATCCAAAAGGTTAATAGCATTACAGTACTAATTACCTAATGTCTAATAGTGCACACATATAACTAGCTAGTATCTTGCTGTTTATGTTTTTATTCTTGATTAAGTAACAAAAATGTGCTTACATACTCGAAGAAATATGAATCTCAATCCTAGACGACCTAACTGGTTGGAACATTTATGTCCACGATGAGTAGATTGACATGCACAGGCATGGATGCTTAATTGCAATTTGTAATAATATTATTAATTACAAATTAATTTTACCAGCTGATCATGAACAACCAAAGAGGATTAGTAACAAGCAATTGAAGGGAATTGAAGTATAATCAATCATGTACTCACGAATCGGACGTTAAATTCCCTGTCTCATCTGCATGGCCTGGATCCCTAACCCCTAAACTTCCACCTTGATCAGTTGCAGCAGCAGAAGTAGTAGTACTAGAGCCAGCAACTGCCACAGTTACAGTAGCAGCCGTTGCAGCACAAGTAGCAGCTGAGGAACTCCCCTCGCCGGAGGGTGGTGGCAGCAGCAGTTGGTGGCGCCTCTTCCGCTTCTTCTTGTCGTAGGCGACGCCGCGGGCCTTGGCCTGGCTCTCCCTCACCTCCCGGAGGTGCGCCTTGACCGCCCGGGCACCGAAGGGATTGGGGCCTCCGGCTGTTGGCGATGCGTTCTCGTCGTATGCGGCGCGGAGGCGGCCGATGAGGGCGTCGAGGGAGCCCCAGGCCTGGCGGGTGGGGCAGCCGCAGGGGCCCGGCGGCCGGGGGAGTCCGAAGTGGGAGCACCCCGCCACGTGCACCTTCGTCTTCCCGAACTGGTCCAGGTACTTGAGGAACTCCACCACGTGAGGGCCGCCGCACAGCGGCAGGGGTAGAGCTGGCTTGTAGTGATTCGAAAGGAACTGGAGGAAGGTGTTCCAGTCACGACGCTTCTGCGACTCGTATCGACTAGGCTTTTGCTGTTGTTGCTGCTGTTGCTGTTGTTGCTGCTGCTGTTGAGGAGGAGGAGGAGGAGGTTGAAGTGGATCAGGTGCGACGTCATCTTCGTTGTCGCGGCCTCCGCCGGCCGGAACTGGGGAATCAACGGCAGCTGGTTCCATGCATGCATACACCTGGCCGGAGGATTAAATTAAACCATAATCGATCAGTCTCAGTTCCTCCTCTCTTGATCTCTCCTGTCTATCTCATCCAGGTGACCATCATCGAGTTTGGAAGAAGGGCGTAAGGATGATGTATGCCAGTATGTATACAATCAGGTAGGTAGGCAGGCTTGTGACTTTTGGTGGTGAGGTAGCTTTTAGGACAATCACTTTATTTTGTTTTTGTCTCTGTGTTTTTTTTTTCTTTTTCTTTTTTGCTTATTAGTTTTTTTGGTGAACAATTTTCATTCCCCTCCATCCCTTCTTCCTTTTTCAAAGTACTCTTTGGAATTTCAGAACCTTAAAAATATCTTCGTAGTTCTTTTATCAATTTGCCTCTTCACGTTTAATAATATTCCCTAACTCTTCAATAGAATAATGAATGGTGTGGAGAAATCCAGGGGAGTAATAAAGATTACACAGAACAGTGGATATTCATATACAAAAGGCAAAGCTTTTGAAAAAAGTCTGAAGAATCTCATTGGGATGAAAAGCCAGACTCAAATATCTTACTTCTGCTTAGGTTAATTATCTTGCTAACGCATATGATTTCTTTTTTCTTTTGAAGTTGGTAACATTTTTTGTCTGAAGCACCATCCTTTAGTTAAAACAAACTCAAATCTAGGTTATATATAGATATATATGCGTGTGTGTAAATCGTGCAGTGGTTGAACTAATGTGATCCACTTTATTGGTGACATGGATTCGACTATATATATAAAATATATAGGAATCCTAAATTAATTCTATCAGCAGGCCAGTCTCAATCTAAAAACTCATCAGTATCCTTAATGGAAGCTTGAGGGGGAGTTGAGTGTCCTTAATCAAGTGTCAAAGCCAGCTTTAATTTATATACTTTTCTCATGACAAAGTGAGTAGTCACTCAATGAATGTGGAGGATAGGAATAAATGTACTTAGTGTTAATTAATTAAATCTGCTATTCTCGTTTCTAAACAAGAAGAAAGAGAGAATAATGTTAAACACAATGTTAAAACGATCTTGATCATAATTTGATGTTAAAAGATTAGTATTTATTTATTTTCTCCAAAACAACTAGGGTGGTTTGTCTGCACCATCACTCACTCACCAAGCAGACAAAAAATCCATTAAAGAAAACAATAGATTATTCGAATCCAGAAAGTAAGTAACACAGCTAGCAAATTGTTTGCAGGGGCGAAGGCAACAGTAGAAAAATACAAATCATGGGCTCCGCACTCATCCTCTGTGCTACATAAATATAAGATTTAGAGATCAGCATGATTAGCAACCCACTACACTGTATAATGACCAATGATTGCTTAATTGTACGATTAACGAATTAATTGCTTAATTAAAAAACATTTGAGCACAAAAGGCCAGTCTTGCGAATATTTGCGCATAAATAATTACAGAAAATTGAAAAGTTTGTCCTGCGTCTTACAATTAGCTCCAGAGCAAGACTAGACTAATCAGATAAAATGTTGGATAAATTGCTGGTTACGTTTTCTATCATACAGTTAAAAAAAATGGCAATCTGGTACTAAAAAGTATACTTCAACTTGGCAAAGAGAATCCAATGTTGGTGCTCTACAAGAAACAAATCCCTCTGGCTCTTGAAATTAACCCATAATAGTAATAATTCCCACTGATCTCTATACTTTTGTGTGCACGATTACACTATTTCTAATTGTTGGCGACAAAAAAGATTCGTTCTATGATTTGCGATGTCATGTGATGCAAAAGCAACAATGACCAAAATCTTGGTGAGTACAGCATCTCATGTTTAATATCATCAGGTTGTGTATATATATATGCTTGCAGAGTTGAAGTGTCCTTTATGCTCTAAGTTTGTCTCTGCCTTTCACACAAACAAATACATGTGTATGTATAGTAATCATGATGGGCCCCTCACATTATCAAGAAAAAAGGTTTTAATTGAATTGACTCATCATCAACATTTTTCTTCTTTTCCCAAAAAAAAAATGCAAGCTCTGCAACCTCATTTATCCAGTCAAATTTATCCAGTCAAGAGTGGAACAGGGAATCCTGAGCAACATTAGTTCAAACAAAATTTGCTCTTTGCGTGAATTTTCATGATCGGGCAGTCAACAGTCAAGAGTGAATTAGGTTCGGCACATACTCTGGAGGACGTATTTTCATGATCAGGCAGCATATTATATAGCAAAAGGTGGCAAGCCTTCTCAAATGCTTCCTGCTCTTTGCGAACAGATCGAACTCATTGGTGTCGTGATACATACAGCCCGCATATGCATCCATTTCTTTAGGACACTTCCGATGTAGATCCTTCAGCCTACATGAATGGTTAAAGAAATATAGGCACCAGTCCACAACAAATCATAAATCCAACTAATCTCATGAGGAGTGTTCAGACTTTTTGTAGAATATTTTAAACCATGTTTGATTGAATTTTCTTTATTCAACAAAGAGATAACTAAATTCCCCGTATGATTTCAACAAAGAGATAATTAGCTGAATATTTTAAACCATCTGATTGAATTTATCATACGGGTAAATTATATTTGGTACAGCTTGTCTAATTTATGAATCAAAGAAGAGAAACAAAGAGTTGTGTTTTACTCGGCATAGATCAAAACAAACAGCTTAAGTGAATCTACAGGTTGCCTATCTCTCTGAAACACTAATGCTGCGTACCCCCTTCCTCAAATTAGAGACCTCCAATGTAACAACAACAAAAAGAAACAGTAATTGTTTTCATTACAGGTAATCCAGATTTCGTCTCCAGTTCTCACTTCATAACAGATCCCCCATTCTTGCCAAGTTATCGTTTCTCACTGTCATAGACATTCCACGGCCAACTGATTCCTAAATCAAACATTTAGACTCATAAAGTCATCATCCAGAGCTCCTTTTCACTTGCCAGTTCAAGATTTATGGAGATCTGCACATATTCTAGGATAGCATTATCCTAAATGCACTAAGTACAACAATAGCAGATACACACACTCCTATCGAATCCCTTGTGCTCTCACTCACATTTGTCCATGTATCAATTTTTGTCATTTTCAATAGATGTCATGAGTAGGATTTTAAAATGAATCAAATTAAGAAAAAAAAAATTGTGGATTTTTACTCTGTTAACCATGTTTTAAATTGCCAATTTGTAGGCTTAGATGAAGTTTTTTTTTTAAATAAAAAAACAAAGGTATACAAAATTCTAGTAATACAGCAGTGGGTAGATATAATTTACCCGTATGATAAATTGACCAAGACTATCATGAAATAACTAAATTCCTCAAGCTTGTCAAATGATTTCATACAAATTTGTTCATGTTCCATGCCAAGTAGTAAAAGAGGCATGTAAGAGGATGAGAAACCCTTTTGACAATTTTTGTCATAATGAGGTAACCTGTTGATGCATTTGTTAAAATGCAGTTTCAATTCAATTTTACCCATCTATTTATACTCTCATCATTTAGCGTAGTTGGATAAAAAGGAACCTTTATATTGAGAAGCTAATATATATTGCCATATTGAGAAACTCTGTTTTGTCAGTCAGTCAACAAAAATAATCAAAGATCTTCTAAATAAGATTGAACTAAATCAAGGCACGGTGATTTGATATAAAATGCATAAAGGGAATCATGCTTGATTAATCAATCTTAGTAAGGTTATCCTTTTCCTGTCAAAGAATATGTCCTTTTCCTGTCAAAGAATATGGCCCATCCATAATATTCCATTTTAGATTTAACCCTTGACACTAATTCTATGAATCAATGTCTTCCCTGCAACTGCATTCACATCACAAGGTCTGGGAAAAACTAAAATTTTAGCACTTTGGCTTGGGCCTAAAATCTTCAACTACAGGATATGCAGTCTAAACTCAGTTGTTTTCATGTTTGTCTGTCTTTGGAGCTTGGCCTGAAAAATATGATAAATTACCTATGGTTGCTAGAAGCTTCACTGTAATCAGTCTGTAGATTACATCTTAAATAACACAATTTAAGATGTGCCATTGAAAATGATATTACATCCACAAGCACTTGATAACATATATAACCTTTTAGAAACAACTGAATCAGTGATTTAGATCCACCCTTGAATCAATACTTCTATTTGAGTCCAAACGGTGTATCTTAATGGTTCTGATTCATCTTCATTATGTAAAATTTGTTCAAGTTTTGATCATATTGCTTATTGTAATGTATATATTTTACTATGTGATAATTAAAAAAAAAATATGGATATTTTAATCTTTTGAAGTTACACCTTACATACCATCTATAACTATTCCTGCAAGCCTCCACGGGTTGGCACAGTTGGTACATGCATAGGTGGTTGCTCCAATATATCTTGGGGTTAATTCCCAGTGGATGCAAAATGCCTCATTGGGTGTCTGACCTCCCATATGCAAAGGGCCGCTATGCTAGGGCAAAATGTCCCCCCCCACACACCCCAATTATCTAGCCAAGGGGCTGATAATTGGAGTGAACGTTATCATAACTATTCCTGCATGCCAAAAATAGGGAATATTTCATGAACCAAAGAATTCTATTTACTCTCTCTCTCTCTATATATATATATATATTAGTCTGCACAACGCACATGAGCACATAGTCGTTTGCAGGATGCGCCTTCCATGCACTTGAAGGCGCCTCCCATTCAGACAGTTACCCATGTAAGGCGTCCACGCGGATTGTACAAGCTAAAAATCCCGTGTGTACACACACACACACACACTTCTTCATTGTTGATGCTTGGAGAAGAATGTAGCATACCTATTGCTGAATTTTCAAGGAACAAAATTCAGTCACTATTTTATTTCTTAGTATAGTTTGATTTTGCCTAATTTCATTAGTATTACTATCCTTACCATTTCTCAAATAAATTTAATAGATCTTGGTTCCAATCATTTTGAAGAACAAACTAGTTTGATATTGCACTCAAGTAACTTAACATACACAGAAATATGATGCTTATATGAATATTGATTTCAATTATAATCATTTGTTACCTTTATAAACAAGTTAGAAAATGGCGATGCAAATATAGATGAAGGTCATATTTATCCAAAGTAAGAGGAAGAACATATATGGATGAAGATGTATTTATATTGAGGAGCTACTTCCAGATGATGAGGAGCTATTGAGGGCTAGCAAAACAAAACAAAAAAAATTAGAAGGAAGAAGAACAAAATGTACAACTGGAAATTATGCATCTAAATTATATGAGGGAACAAGTTGGTGATTCTTACCGTGAAACTTAGGGAAATAATTATCAAGAGACAATAAAAGAGAGATGTCAAAAAGCGATTTGTTTTTTCTGTCAGGAAAGATCAACCATAAGATGCTACTTAATAAAAAACTAATAAAAAAATATAGAAAAAATAAACAAGGATTTACATACGAATTTTATTGACTTAGGAAATGCTTGTGATGGAGTCATAAAAGTCTGTACTTGTGTTCATAGATAAGATAAAAATATCTAGCAATTATATTAATGTGATGAAAGATATGTGTGTTAATATAGTTACTACTGGTACAGTTATTGAGAGTGTGAGAAATGGTTTTTTTATAATGTAGGTTGGCACCAAGGTTGAAATTTAATCAGATTCTCTTACATTGACTTTAGATGAACCCACTAATCTCATTCATGGTAAACCTCCTTGGTGTTTCTTATTCGAAGTCAATAATGAGAATCTAATAGAATGAATTTGAAAGCTTGGATCGTAGGAAAAAACTTTATAAGTTACCAAATGTAGGTTCTGCAATAAAAAGAGAAAAATCAACAGCAGATGGATATTCATTAACTACAGAACGAGTTTATTATATTGGATTTATTATTCAGCAGAAGATATTAATTGAAATATCATTAACAATATAAAGAATGGGTGGTGGAAGTGGAGAGGAATTTTTGAAATCTTGTCATTGCCCCTTTGGTTAAAAGGAAAGTTTAACCAAAATGAAACATGCATAGAAAAGTTAATGTAGTAGTGATGACGATGTTAAGATGGATGGATGCATGGATTAAAAAGAAAGTTTGAAAAACTTCCAAGATCATTTAGGTGTAGCAATCATAAAATGTGAGAAAATAGAATGAAAGAGTATGGACATGTTCAAAGTTGACCTAAGTTATAATTTGAAGAGTTGAATCAATTAGAGAGAAAGAATTATCGATTGGTGGGCACCAAAGAAACTAATAATTAATGTGTAAAGATTAATTTAAGTGATTAGAAAATTACAAGTGATAAAGCCTTGCATAGAGCATAATCTAGGAATAACCCCAAATAGTTGAGGTAAATGCAAGTGAATATGAATTTCTAGTTCGACATAAGATAGTAGTGACAATAATAACTTTGAATTTAAGAAGAGAAGGGTTCATAATGAGCATCAAGCATTAGTGCATTTGTTATGGTATGGGAAAAAGTAAATTGTGACTTGAAATTGGAGCATAATGTTTGTTATCTCCAAAATACTCACAAAACGCCCTTATATTTTTGTCTTTTCTTATAAAACTGCATCTACTTGTAGATGTGTCAGGAATTTTTAACATTCTCCCAAATAAGAGCTAGCTTGATAAATAACACAATTACTTTTCTTTACAAAGCATTGGAACAGCCAATTAATCATCACAGGATAAAGAATACTGGTTGCGGGGAAACATATGGGTATGTAGATGACACCCAGGGTTAAAATTTCTCAGGACACCAGTCTCATACATAGGTCGACTATGTGACTATTCTTAGCATGAATGCTTTTGCGTTGCAGATTGAGTATACATATGGCGAAGTTTTATCACTTTCAAGTTCATATACAAATACTGATTGCGGTTTATCATTTCAATGGAAACAGATAGGCACAGCTAGCTTTTTTAAATTTATAAATGGATTTATCTATTGAAGGATATGGAATAAGAGAAAACTAGAACACAGCAACTAGATAAAGTACAGCTGGAAATTTTAACCTAGTTCCTTCGTAAATTGATAAACTATTTTTTCCCAACACATGATTATCATCGTTTAATCGCTCCATAATGCTCCACACTGAAACCCGTTTAGTTGCAAATCAACCAAACTATACGAGAAGCAATTTAAAGATCAAGACAGAAAATTACAACGGATTAATACTTACAGATTTAGGACATGGCTAGTGACCCTTATCGTGGCATTTCTCCGGTTGGTACCCGGCACCGCGAAGCAATGCGCTTGGAGGCCGCCGTAAGGACGGCCGAAGATGGTACGGCTCAGTCGGCCGTACTCGACATGTCGCAGAACTCCTCAGCCTAACTGCCCTGCGAATGCGTCAGGGATCACAAAACAGCCGAGGATTGGGCCCTTAGTCTTGGTCCATCGGGCCTCCTTTGCCCCAAATATCATTCCTTACTTTTCCCTCCAAATATTTTTCTATTTTTTAAAATCAATTTTAAGCTAATTGATTGCTATTATAATTTACTTGTACACTGGACTAGCACACCAAAAAAACAAAAAACAAAACTACGGCTGCAATTTTATTGCATTTAAAAAACAAACAAATAAGTATTTAACAAATACTTGTATTTTTCTCTCTCAATTCCATTCCATTATTTCCATACAAAGAAATGGAACGGCCCTATCTCTAAATTTCTACTTCCCATCTGAGAAACTACTCCATTGGACTTTATTATATTACATTCCATCCGTATAGAAAATACACCGCCTACTTCTAAAAAAACTATTAGTTATTTCCAATGTATTTTCAAAAGATAATTATTCAAAATTAATGATCTTTTTGGCAAGTATTCATCTACTCAAATTATATTACAATTTATTTAATATAAATGCCATGATGGTGGGATTGTATTAATAAGTCAATATTAATTCTTAAACGTGTCTATCATTTAAATATATTGACAACAGATTTTATAAATGGTTTTACCAAACAATGTACTCTCTCCTCTATATATCATAAGATCCTGCTCATCAGGATTCAGGCATTGTGCTAAAGATAGGAAATGGCTGAGCCTGATTGCATTGGCAGTAGCTGCGCCTCTCCACCTTCTCCGCTCTTTCCCTCGTTTTCATTCTTCCAAATTGAGTTCTACATCTTTCCTCCTCTTCTTCTCCTTGTGCTTCTTATTTCTCTCGCGTTTGATTGCGTCGACTTGATGTGGCCGGCGTGGGGAAAAGTGCACCTCCCTCGCAGCGGCGGTGGCCGGGCTATCACGTCCCCCTCGCCGCCCCCGCGATCTTCATTTCTCATCCGCTCCTCCTCTCTCAAGGACATTCTCTCCCTCCTCGACGATTGTGAAGCCTTCGACCGCGGTAACCCGTCCGCCGCCCCCTCCCGCCCTTCCTCGCCTCCTCCTCCGTCGCCGCCGCTTGTGCACCACTCCCGCCCGGCCTCCGCCGCTCTCCTCCGCCCCTGGTGCTCCTCGCAGGAGAAAGATCCTTTC
>JBBPFQ010715820.1:0-14466 GCA_037974815.1 Kaempferia elegans
TTGAAGTTTGATGCAAAAACAATCACTTTCACATCGTGTGAGACATCCTTCGATGGAGTCTATATTGTCCTTCGATCGTGTTGCTTTACTAGGGTGGAATAAAAATTTTATATGCTCAGTTCCTTTCTTATTTACTTAATTGAATATATTTGTCAAGAATCTTTAGCTTTTAGGAATTAAGGTATTAATCTTATTTCGATGTTCCAGTCGAAATAGATTCAAACAAGAGTTGTCCTGGATTATTACTATGGATAATAATGAGTCTGGTGTAGATTGAATTCTACCTCCTTCTTTATATCTATCAGGTAATAATTAGATGTATTTTATATTTATATATATTTTTTATTCAACTATTATCATTAAAAAATATATTTATTAAATATATATATATATTATTTAATCAGATATCCAAGTCGAATATCAGATATTAATAATCTTTTTTAATTTTTATCCATTTAGATCAGATATCGGATCGAACTAAAATAAAATTATTATCCCTAATTATAATCCAATCAAATTTTAATTCCTGATCCATCCTCAAAGGAGAGACATTTATTATAGGAGGGAAGTCAATATCTAATAAAACATTTTACATCGAGAATTGATTTAACATCTATTATAATAACTACCAATGCATTTACCTAAGCCAACCCGTGGCCATTTGGAACTTGCCCTAATTCTCCGTCAGATAATTTTGTCACGTGCGTAGTTTATATTGCACGTGAAATTGTTCCCGGTGTCATCACATAAACCCTAGTTCTCGAGCGCCGAAGCGGAACCCGTTGTCTCTCGTGATGGGAAAGCGAGGAAGGCGGGACTCCGGCCGTTCCCCTGCCGCGATCCTCCGTCGCCGCATCGATTCCGTTGGCATCAACGCCGAAGAAGGTGTAGATATTGACTCTGTCGTCGCTAACCTCCGCTCTGCCTACCCTGATTACCGCCGTCTCAAATTCCAAACGTTTACCCGCAATGTACAGAGAACCCTAGAATCTCACAGCCGCAAGAGCTCCACCTCCGCCGCACATGAAGATAGCGATGAAGACATGGACGATATCGGAATTGATCCTGCGAGTCCCGGCAATTCTCGCAGGACACCCGGACGTTCTGACCCGGCCGAGAGCCGGCTTCTTCGCGCTGAGTCTGAGCACCTCCGCCGTCGGATGGCTGTGAAGCCAGATTCGGTTGATGAAAATCATGGTGAATACTCTTCCGACGATTCTGTCTTCGACGCCAAGGTAGAGCCGAAGTTTGATCTGATGAAGTCCATGCTTCGGGATAGCTATGGAAAAAAATCCAACTCATTGAAAAAGAATGGTCTCAAGTCGTCAATCAAGGAAGAACTGGCTTTGGAAGTGGAGATGGAGAAGCCAATGAAGATGACGAAGGTGCATAATGCTATTGACGGAAGTGATCCAGGGAGTGGGGCTGAGATCTCTATTGTGAAGGAGAATAGTGGCAGTGGGATAACGGATGCTGTGATGGAACAAAGACCACTATTTTGTGATCTTGGTGGTATGAGGGATGTGCTTGAAAATTTGAAAAGAGATGTGTTATTTCCTCTGCTTCATCCAAAACTGGTACAAAAGCTGGGAATTTCGCGAATGACTGGAATCCTCTTACATGGGCCGCCCGGTTGTGGTAAGTCAAAACTTGCACAAGCCATAGCTAATGAGACAAAATTGCCATTCTACAAGATCGATGCAACTGAAATTGTATCTGGAGTCTCTGGTAAGATTTCGATCTTTTACCATATTTATTTACTCGCTCTTATTTTATATTTCAAGTTTCAGATATAACTTACATTTAGTTTTTGTTATAAAAATCAAACTATGATAGTTAACAATATGCACTTAGTGCTATACCTCCTAATTTTCTAAAATTGTAAGCTCATAAGTCTGCTGATGATCTTGCTTTTCCATTTACTCGCATGAAGGTGGATAAGTTAACTATTGCAAACATGCTATCCACTTCTATTGCACATAATTAAATATCACTTAGTTCTCTAATTTTGTTTGATTTAAAGAGAGAATAGATTCAATCTGGATGGAAGAATTATCCTTTGCGAATATTCTACGGTTCTACCTGGCCATGTATCTTCACCATCAAAATGATGCATTTTGAGGCGTCGTAACGTTGCATACTCATCTTTTTATAATACTACTATTTATGCTTCATATCTTGCCTTGTGACATCATAGTTTTTTTTAAAAAAAAATCCCTGCTTAAGCTGCATAAGCACCATTCAGATATAAAATAAATGCTATTCTTTTCATTTAAACTAGAACAAATTGACTTAAAACCTTAAGCTACACAATCAAGTAGGTTTAAACTTGCAAGTGTTAATTCCAACTACCAATTTGCGAGTGATAAATAATTTATATTTATATTTTCTTTAATATTTTGATACTGAATATATATACTTTTATATATGCCTTTGTATACTGCACATATGTTATGCAGTGATGGACCACATGGCTCTTTCGTATGGTTTTGAAACCTTGGTCAATATGTCATGCAAGTATGTGTTATTCAGATGGTACTGTCAATATTGTGGTTGCTGTTTTGTAGATCTAGGACAAAATTAACCTCATCTTTGTTGTCACAGCTTAAAAATGAGGATTTCTGCAATAAATAGTGATTTTGATTGGCCCCTTCCCTATCATACCTACAACAATGATGGTAGTAATAGCTAAGCTTGACCACAGCCAGTATTTAGACTCGTACTACATGCTAGATATGATTCTAGGTGCTCTGTCAAGTGATGCAAGACCCTGAATTCTAATAATCTGAGTGAATATATATTTTCAAAGATTCATATATTTATTGAAGCAATTTTTGATACTGCATATGATAAATAATTACCAGAACATTAAGGTGGCGTTTGGTTGGTGGGTTTAGGAATGAGAGTAAATGATAGCGTTTGGCTTATGGGTTTGGGAATGACAATTTGGGAATGATTTCCAAATATATGGGAATCACCAAACCCATATTACTGGGTGAGTTTCACTTTCATTCCCATTCTCTTTCTTTCTTAAAAATTTTAAAAATAATAATTTTTTTAAAAAAACTAAAAAAAATTTAAAAAATAAAATAAATTTTTAGAAAAAAAAGTAAATTTTTTTAAAAATAAAACAATTTTTTTTAAAAAAAATTTGAAAAAAATTTGAAAAAATAAAAAAATATAAAATTGAAAAAAATAAAATTTAAAAAGCATTAAAAATTAAAAAAAATATAAATAATAAAACAATAATGAAAAAATTGGAAAATTGAAAAAAAAAAAATTTTGAAAAAAAGGAAAAAAAGTAAAATAAAAAAAGGAAAAATAGAAAAAAAATCTAAATAGATAATCAAAGAGAAAAAAAAATTAATTTTAAAAAAGATAATCATATCTAATAAGAGTTTATAACCAAACAATAGTATTGGAATGACTAAACCCATTCCCATTCCAGTCTACTATCAAACCCATTCCCATTCTCATTCTTGCCTATCAAACCAAACACCACCTAAACTATCATACTATATAGTCTGAATCAAATACATGGTTAAAACATCCTGGAAGTTTTTTATTACCTTTCTGCTTGATTGCTTGTAATGGGCACATGGTTGAAACATAGGATCTTTAAGAAGATGGATCTTGGTTTCTTTCTCGTATAGATTCTTGGCCATAGAGTTTATAGAGTTTACAGGATCTTAGATTCCCATCCTTGAAACTCTTGTTCTCTTGTTTTAGACTGACAAAATAATGCAGATTTTGTTTGTATTGCCAATTCAATACCAATTCAGAGATTTACTATGCTATGTGTATCACTGATCTCGTGCTGACAATACTATGCCCTTTATCTGATTCTGCCTTTCATTCCATTGGGAATCTCTGCCATTCTTTAATTTGTTTTATTGAGATTTGGCCCTCTTGCACACTACAACTATTTCTTCCTAAGAAAAGTTAATTATCCTATTCATTGTGTAGGTATTGAGTTTTCTCCCAAGTTCTATAATATCTGATCATCTTGTGTAGAAGCACCTAGTCTCTATTTAAGAGTCAAGAGACTCAAGACTAGCAATAGAACTTTGTATTGCTTAAGGATGGCAAACTCAATGGAACTGATTGAACTTCTAACTATGTTCCATGTATTGAGTATTGCATAACTTCAATTAAATAAGCGGCCTGATATTTGCTCAACTACATTGTTGAATTAAAGAAAAATAAATTTTCTGAAGTCTTTAATCCAAAAGGAAAAACATAAAATAATCAAAATCATGCCATTTGGTTTAAGAGGAAGGATGTATGAGGTTTTGGAGGCCAGTCCCATCTTCAGGGATGCATAGTGACATCATTTATTGATGGCAGTTTCAGTTATAGTAGTAGACAGGAAGGCCAATCTTGAATCTCGAGTAGATCCAACTCTTATTATATTTTTTGCTTCCATATAGATCTGCTCCTGCAAATATCTCACTTTCTTTAAACACGTTTAAAATGGATAGAGTTTCAATTTTCTCTCGTTTAGGTTTCTAGTTCATGCCTTACATTGGTCTTTGTAGCAATGGAGTAAGGAATGTATCAATTAACCAATTGTCGCTCTTATCTACAAACACACAACAACTTTACTGGCACACTTATGAGAGTCAATGTTTCTCTACTTTATATTATTCCTTTGTACTCTTGATAAATTTACCTACTGTTTCAATGCTGATTTTGATGCACATTGAAATGCTAATATTTACATTTGTATTAGAGTGTCTAATATGAATTGTCTTATATTTGTTTACTGTTTTAGGTGCCTCTGAGAGGAATATACGAGATCTTTTCCGCAAGGCATATCAGACTGCTCCCTCAATAATTCTCATTGAAGAGATAGATGCCATTGCCTGTAAGAGGGACAACCAACAGAAGGGGATGGAGCGTCGGATAGTAATTCAGCTAATGGCTTGTATGGATCAGTTACAAAAATCAGAAACATTTGATGGGAAATCTGGTTATGTTATTGTTATTGGCACTACTAATAATCCTGATGTTCTAGACAATGCATTGAGAAGATGTGGACGATTTGATCGTGAGATTGCTTTAGGTGTCCCTGATGAAAATGCAAGGCTTGAAATTTTGTTGGTTCTCACTCGTAATCTAAATCTTGAAGGCCAAGTCAAGCTCTCTGAAATAGCTCGATCCACACCAGGTTTTGTAGGGTCTGATCTGGCTTCATTAGTTAATCAAGTATGTAATATAGCAATGATACGTATGGCAGAGAGAACAAAGTTTCAACTTTTATTAAAGGATAAAAGCAGAGATGATTGGTGGAAAGAACCTCTCGATGATGAAGAAATTGAGAGTGACAGGATTAGAATGTCAGACTTTGAGGTAACTTTGAAAATATTATAATTTTATCATGTTTTATCTGTTTCCTTAATTTTTAGTCTTATTCTTTTTAAGCTCATAAGAAATTACCAACACTGGTTTACTTTATGTGTTGCTCTATTTATTAATAATTCATTTATTTTTGTAGCCGGTTGTCTTGAGCAATCCATATTAGTATATAAAGGGTTTTTTTTTTTAAATCTACTTGATAGTCTATAGTTGTGAAAAGTGGCTTACATGTTTGTCACATGTAATTACCGATTATTACTTTCGTCAGTGAGTGGTATGTAAAAAAACACTAAATTGACAAGGATTAACTTGTTATTTCAACTACATGTACCCTTAAGGGGTGGAGATATGAAAAAGTTTCCTCCTTTGAATGTGGCCGAATTAATAATCTTCACATTGATTACAAACTATCTATGAATATCCACTATCCAGTCAAAACTAGGTTAGTCTCTGGTGCTTGCAGTTTAATTCAGCTGATCTGGAGATATCTCTGAACTATCTCTGACTTGAACTGTGTAGAACAATTGTGTTTTGAGTAAATGTGGTCAAAAAAGATGTTTTGTACCTATTGGTCTGTGAGAAAGATACATAGACATGACCTTTTGTGAACATTGTATTTATGTAATCGTTAGTCATATTTTATGCATTTATTTTATATTGTAAAATGAAAAATCCATCCCATAAATCATAGGAATAATCCCAAACAGTATTTGACATCAAACAAATAATTACATTTATCATCTTGCATGTAGCAACAAATAATTTTAAATTATCTGATCAAATAGTACCCTTGGGCTTACTGGCCTTTTAAATACAATCATATCATTTGAAAATTAAATTTGGCAATAAGATTACATAGTCTGTTGATCTTGGTAAATAAAATATAAAAGGAAATAATTTTGCAATAGTTACATATATCAAATATAAAACCCAAAATCTATTTTAAATATGTATAAAATGACAACTATTACCAAAATATTAGATAAAAATGAATGAAAAATCAATTATATTATATTAATAAATAATTAGATATGAAACAACAATCAAGTTGAATTTTTTAGGGATACAACTTAATCTAATAAAGGTAAGATTCGTTGTATGCTCATTGTATAACTAATGAAAAAAAAAGATGTTATCACTAAGATCAACAAGGATTGTGGTTGCCTACTCAATTACCAACTAATTAAATAATGTCAAATTATGCGGTTGGCTTTAAAATATATTTGATTCCTAAACTCACTATTTTTTTTCTAGCTATTGCACTTCATTTCTTATGCGTTCTACTAATGCTTCTAGTCAGTGATCTTGATGCTGATTTTAACTACAACGTATATTGCTATCCATGTCTATTAAGATCCTATACTGGTGTCTATTTGACATATAAAAAAAGTCTGAAGGATTAAGCAAATAATTGCACCGATATACATATTAAAAATGGAACCATGTTCACTTTCACTAGAGACTGGAAGTGTAATCCATAACGTACACCGTATTGCTTCTAGATAAGATTGCACAATCTCACAGTATAGAATGTTGAATGTGTTCCTTGTTTCAATACAAAACCAAGTATTATGCAAGAGATAATCTGCCTTTGTTGTACGTTATGTTTTTATTTTTAAAAAAGTTTTTGTTCAATGGGAGTACCATTGCTTAATGATGATGATATTTGAATAGTTGCTAGATGTATAATACTCTGGTCCTTTTATATTTCTATTTCTTCAAGTTATTTGATTTATTTTTTAGTAACTAAATAATTGTTTGACTTGTTTTGCATTGTTCAGTATGAGATTAGTGAATTTAATTTTAGCATTGTGCAAAAAAATCTAATCTTTGCAGTGTTGCATTTACGTTTGAACTCATTCTTTGCAATGTTGATCTTTGAAATGTCTTTTGCAGGAAGCATTAAAGTTGGTTCAACCTTCTTCCATGAGAGAAGGATTTTCCCCAATACCCAACATTACATGGGATGATGTTGGTGGTCTTACTTCACTAAAAAACAAATTTGAGGATTTTATAATTAAACGTATAAAACACCCTGAGGTTTATCAGGTAAATATTTTTTTTCCCATTCTTGTAGTAATTTTTGTCTTGCATATTTATTGAAGAAAATTATTCTTTTCTTTAACTTCTCTTATTGTATTATGTTTTTTTTATTCATGATTTTCTCATATACTTTTAGGAATTTGGAGTAAATTTGGAGGATGGAATTTTATTGTATGGGCCTCCGGGTTGTGGTAAAACATTAATTGCCAAGGCCGTAGCAAATGCAGCAGGAGCCAATTTTATTCACATACAGGTTCCTTCAGTCATAGTTTTGAGTAAATGCCCCTTGCTTTAGATGTTTTTATATGAGAGTGTGGTTCCTTTTATTCCTTGATGCTAGGGTCCTGAATTACTTAACAAATATGTTGGTGAAAGTGAGCTGGCAATAAGAAATTTATTTCGTCGTGCTCGGATGTGTTCTCCCTGTATAGTTTTCTTTGATGAGGTAAATGAGAACAAATTGTTTATTTCTAAAAATAGAAACTTCTCACAATTATGTGATCTGGATTTTGTGTTGTTTTGTTCAATTGATTGCTTTTTATCAAACTTTTACTGAATTATTTCTATAAAGCTTGTGTGTGGGACCCCTTAAAAAGTCCTGATCCTGTTTTTCTTGACTTTCTGTCCTACCAAGAACATTTTTAATTACTAGTCCTAGTAATAAAGGCCAGGTTATTGCTATCGAACCAGAGTATTGTTCGAAATGGATTTTAGTCCTTTACTCTTCATTTTTTAGGTAACATAAATTACTTAATTTGTAAAACATTATCTTGGTGTAGTATTTTACTTCTTGTAGTTTTCATTAAATTTTGATGCAATAAGAAAATGTCTCTTGAATCCAATCATTACCTTATTCCTTATGGAGAAAACACTTTTATTCCATCTAAACAAAATAACTTTTTCACTAGCTCTCAATTGCTAGCCATTTTGTCTTGCTATTTGAATCGTAAGTTCAAACAAATCATTCAGCTGGCCCTTGACCATTATTCAACTGTCCAAATCTTTGTGCTCCGTAAGTCAGTCTCCATCAGCAAATTTCTTGGCAGATTTTTACTTTGCTATCACATTATTTCCAGAATTATGATGTATTTACACTAAATCTGTCTTGTTCCAATAGGTGGATGCTTTGGCATGTAAGCGTGGGGGAGAGGGTGCATGGGTTGTCGAACGACAATTAATTCAGGTTTGGGTGCTAAATCCCTTTTAGTAGTTAAAATATTCAACTTGTTAATACTTTTTATTTTCTTCTCTCTCAATTACCTTGCCAATCATGCAGCTACTTGTTGAGCTAGATGGTGCTGAAGAACGAAAAGGTGTATTTGTCATTGCAGCAACAAACCGGTTTGCTTGTTCTATCCTTTCTGCATTTATAAATTTTTTATGGAGATCTATGTAGTAAAGACAAGTTTTTCAGACCTGATGTTGTGGATCCTGCTCTACTAAGACCAGGAAGGTTGGGCAATGTCATATATGTACCATTGCCCAATTCTGACGGACAACTACTAATATTGAAGGCACTTGCTCGAAAGAATCCTATTTTAGAAGATGTTGATTTGGTTGCTCTTGCAGAGCAATGTTTAAATTTCAATGGTGCTGATCTAGCTTCTTTGGTATTTTTCCTCTCTTTCCCACTCCGTTTTGTTTTTTTGCTAGTTATGATGCTGCCATTGTTTGCTGGATGTACTTGCAATTTTGAAAGAAATGATTACTTCTTAACAAAGTCATATATTTCTAACTTATCCTATTAAGTTTTTGTGCCTAGTCTTATTCTATACTTAATCATTGCTTTTTTCAGGGGAATGTGTAGGCTGATTCATTTTGATGATTAGGACCGCTAGTACATGCACCAATGCACAAATTTTAATACTCTCATAATTTTAATCTCTTTTCTTTACATCTGACTTTTTGATAAATTTGTTTGTGTTAATACCAAATGGTGCTACTCATCAATGTTGAATAAGTAAATTAACTAAGTTATTATCTTTAACTTGTATATGATTAAGAGTACTTTTTTGCATGTTCGAATGGATAGAATGCATACGGTAAATAGAGTGAACATGGACTTATGGAATTTTTGTTTTCTTTCTCATGAAATTTTCAGGATTTTCATATACATAAGTGTAGGATATGTAGAGTTCCACTTGCTGTTCCACCAATAGCCATGCTGCTGCTATTCCACCACCATTCATGTTTCTTATTCTTTTTCTATGTCCATATTAAGACTCAAATTGTTGTCTTGAGTTTGCATCTCCCTTATCAGAGTCAGTTTAATTTTTGTCAAAACTGCAAAAATCACTCTTTACGAGAAACTACATGCTTCCGGTTTCTAATTCTAATCAATATTTGTTGCTAATATAATTTCTTAAAACTATGCGTGGTTTTAATTTTCTATATCATGGGATTTAGTTCCAACACTTATAATCCTAATAAACATTCTGGTACAAAATAGCCCCATCCAAATATCTCCAGAAATGTTAACCACAAATGAAGGTTCCATTCTGAGTTTTATCCCACCGAAGCAGGCTGGCAATATGTGAATTTGTTATGAATATACCCTCATCTCATTAAACAGTAACTCGCTAGAATTTAGATTTGTTTGCCCTAGAAGTTAGAAATTGTCAGATTTTAGCAAGTTTTTTTTTTCTTGCAAATGCATCTTGAAAAGGTTTACTAAAAAATTTATGAAGGAAGCCTTATATATCATAATGCAATGTTAGTTGCTTTATACCTTCAATATCTTTTTACAGTAGGAACTTGCTTAATTACCCTTCAACCTTATTTATATTCTTATTAACCAGATGAATGGAGCTGCCCTGGCTGCTACTACAGAGAAGCTGGATTGTATAGACCGGGGTATTAATATTACAAAACCCGCCATCATCAAGATGTCACACTTTGAGCACGTTCTACAGACAATCAAGCCATCTGTCTCTATGCCGGTAACTTTAGAATTTTGCCATTAAGTAATCCAAATAATTTCCTTTTCTAGTTTGGTGGAAGTCCAGCACTTTGGACTACTTATTCTCAAGTTTATAGGCATGTAGCAAGCTCTCAGTATGATGCTTGCCCACTGCAAGGCCTCAGCTATTATTCTGATTTTCATTTTATTGTTGCTACTTTTTGTATATCTTCAACATCATTATTTCATTGTCAACATGCAACTAGCAGTATTTGTTTTTTTTTCTAGACTTGCAATTGAGATATAGGTATTGAAGACTCATGTGAATTCTCTTTCTTACACTACTTTCATGAACATGCTTGTTATTTCGCCTTGAAATGTTTAATGAATATATGTTTTCTAAAAAGCACATGCTAAAGAGTGCAACTTATCCTTGTTGAATTCATTTCGCATGGAGACTTTTTTAATATTCTAATTAACATCTATTAAGCTGCAAATGTATAGATTTGTGGCTTTTATACCAGCACAACTTTTAGAATGAGTGGCCAGTCAATCAACCTTTTCTATCATGCTATGTTTAAATTTTGTCCAGTTGGCGTACAAGTAGTTAAACTATGTTTGCATGTCGAACAACAACTTGAAGCCTGTAGCTTTTGTAGCTTCTGTTTTTTGTTTCTCCCGTTCAAACATTGTTGCTATTTATTTTCCCCTTGCATCACTATGCCTTGGTTGATGTTTCCACATGACCAAGTTTATACTTTTTGATGGATCAGGAAAGGATATATTACGAGCAGTTATCCAAAAACTTCAAAGTTAGCTGACGACCTTCATCCATCAATTCGTAAACCTTGCAAGGTATAGCTTCTTCAATATAAAGATGAAAAAGAATATTTCTATCGAACTTGGAGTGATATACTGATCTTGCATATCGGCTATCTATGTTTTGATTACTATCGAATGGATAATTATTAGTTCAAATAGGGAAAGTTATTCCTTTTTGTCTGGGAAATTTGTAGGAAAGCTGTAGTCACATTTATCATCAGTTCTTATGAATTTTAAGAATAAGTAGGCATTGCTTCATGAAATGATTGTTTTTGTTTGGTTTGTACAAGATTATTATACAATTAAAAATTATTGAAACACTCAAACAAAGAAAATTAATTTGATAAGAAAATATGTCTTAATTTTAAAAATTAGTATAAAATTAGAAAAATCATTGAAATCCTGTTTTATCCAAATTTTATGTTAAAAACTGAAATGATGACTATCAATAGATATGGATAACACTACTGTCCTTAAAAATTAATTTTAAAATGTTTTTTATTTCAAATTTATCAGCAACTATTTTTGTTTTAATATCACATATTTCTATGGGTCAAAGAATAAAAAGATCAAAATTCAAATTCTAAACGGGATGAATATCTGACAAATTGACGTCTAGAGTCTAGTCATGCATATATAGATTTATCGGATAAGTGAATAAACAGTGCTCCGGATTTATTGGATAAGTGAATAAGGAGAATACTATTTTCCTTTAAGGATTAATCGGGCTTTGGCTCGGACACTTGATAAAAAAAAATTTATAATTAAAATATAATAGATTAATTTAATTTTTTTTTAGTATAATTACACCTTTAAAATACTTTTATAATCTCCTATATTATATTTTTGGCAAAATATAATCCTGTATTATGTGTATTAGTTAGTCTTTGTTTTTTTTCATATATTAGCATCACCTATATTCCTGTTATTTATTTTTGACACTTATATAATATACAAGAATATATTTTTTTTACTATTTAATAAAATGTATTACAAGAGGCTCTATTATATTCTTTAATGAAACTCCTCATTATCCAAAAGTTAAAATTATAAGTACACTAAATACCATTTATGAAGTATATCATTAATGAAGTATAAAATTGAAAATAGAACTTTGTGTATTGAGAAGTTTAGGCAGTCCTACCATTTACTTCCAGTGCAGTATTATTACTTAACTATAACTTCTCGATTTATCTTCTCACGTATGTCCGTGTGATTGATTGTGTGAGACTTCTAGATGACATATTTGACCTTTTGTTATAATGATTACCCTAAATTGAAAATTTATTGACTTTAGCCGTTTTAAAGTGTCGTAAACACTCTGTTTTTTTTAAGTTAGCAGAATATTCAATCTTTCGGATCGATTAATCTTGAGAAGACTAATTCAATCTCATACAAAATTTTCAGCGATCATTATAGTAAATCCAAAGCGTTTACAATGACCGACATATCAGCCCTAAACATTCCATAATTTTCATTCCATATAACTGTAGTTAAAAATCAAACTAATTGCTTGGGAGATCACATGTGCACCCTCCCACTACCACATAATCCAAGGGTGTAGAAGTAAGCATATTAGTGATGTAAAAATATTAAGCGACCTTGCTCCTAATAACAACTCAGTAAGCACTTTAGTAAAAGCTGCGTCCTTGAAAAAGTAAGCACTTTAGTAAAAAGCTAAAAGATAGCTCTAAGATGTACAACTGTATTTTAATCAAGATAGTTCGACATTTTCGAAGTAAAATAAATAAATAAATAATATATCATAAATATATATATTAGGAAGTGACTATATCCCTTAAAACAACATGTTTTTACCAAAAGAAGTCTTTTAGATATTAGGAAAGGTATATGATAGGACGTGTCGAATTTCGACCTTTAAACCTTATGTGATAACCTTTCATGTTTTAACCATCGAACCGCCCGACATCGCTTCGTGCGGCAATGGAGGATGACTCAGCGCGCAAGCCACAAGGCAGCCTCGCACGGGCTGCAGCCGCAGGGGACAGTTGCAGACACCGAGACACGACCTCGAGCGACGATCGCAAACTAATTTTATTTTATTTTCTCTTTTTCTCATATTTATTTATTTATTTCCTCTATCCTTTCTCTATCTTTTTCGAAGGATATTTTTTTTATCATTAATATCTTTACTTGCGTTTCCTCCATCGAATATATTCAGAAGGCATTATGGTCCCCAATACGCAGCCTAATAGGCCACCAACACTGATTGTACCTCACGGATTGGATTAATAGTTAGCGTATGTAATTTGGCGAAATAGAGTAAAAAGTTTTCTTTATGTGCGGATTCCTATCATAAAAATTAATAATTTTTTATAATTTATCTCATCATGTTAATTTGAATGACATCGGCTGGGGTTGAGAGCCAACGCATATTTAATTATTGCATATTCTAGAGGTCACCGATTGAAACAGACAAAGGCATATTACGCGGTCGCATATTTTCTTATTTTATGCGGATAATTTTTTTATTGCCAATAATTCTAAGCCGTGTTGTCAGTGTTGCCTTGATCCATCATGTTATTATTAATTTTATACGGACATCTTTATTTATGTTTTTTTGGGTCCTTTTTGATCATTTTGGTAGATGTTCTTATTTAAGGTGATCACATGTGGCATTTATTTCTTTTCCAATTAAAATTTTATATTATTTCTCAAATATTTGTTTTTACCCATCAATACAATATAATATAACCATTTTAACATTCTCCTTATGTCTTCTTTCTATTCTCAAAACTTCATTCTAATAACACGTTGGCATTATAACTTCCTTTTCCCAAATCAATGTTACTTCAAACCCCATTTCTTATCATTTGATCTTCTCTGGAAGCTGCAAACCATGGAGAGTCGGAAAAATATTGTTGACGTTGACTGGTACGAAGAACTCCAATGAACACCTCGTTGAACTCCAATGAATACCTTTGCCAATGAAGAAAGACTCATTTTATAATTTCCTTCAGAATCTCCGTATTAATGATTATCCTATAATCAACAAATTCTATCACATTGGTGTGTGATGTTAGGCTAGAAAACCTAGCTATAAGACATGTTTGTTCCGAAAACGGACCTATAAATTTTAGGGGTGTCAATTTGGATGGATCGGGTTGGGTTCGGGTCGGGTTGCGATTTTTTTTTTTTAAACTCTCAACCTGAACCCGACTCGAACCCGAATCGAACCCGAATTCAACCCGAAACCCCTCAACTCGAACCCGAACCCGGCTAACCCGACTAACCTGAACCTAACCCGAATAACCCATATAACACATCCAAAATAATTATTTTGGTCATTTTCCCAATAATTCTTCACTTTTATCTCAATACTA
>JBBPFQ010716023.1:0-14455 GCA_037974815.1 Kaempferia elegans
GATTCGATCGGATCATGACTCTTATGTATAGTCGACGGTTAGTCCTTTTGGCAGTCCTGGCTCTGATACCAATTGTTAGTCCAAAAGAAATTCAGATATTTTCACAATGACATGATATTGTCCACTTTGGGCATAAACCCTCATGGTTTTGCTTTTGAACTCTACTCAAAAGGCCTCATACCAATGGAGATATATTTCTCTTATAAACCCATGATCTTTTTCATGTATTTTCAATGTGGAACTATGTTTGCAACCTTGCAACCCAACAATGACTAGTCAATCGGTATACATCTACCCTGCCTAACCTCAGTTAAGGTTTTCTCTTACCTAACCACGTTAGGGTTTTTCTTTACTTATATGTGATCATCTTTGATTCATTTAGACTTTTCTTTACCTAACCTTTGAGTTAGGACTTTACCTTACCTAATCACCAGTTCCCTTGCCTAACTCTCGAGTTAGGACTTTACCTTACCTAACCTCCAGTTAGGACTTTACCTTACCTAACCTCCAGTTAGGACTTTCCCAGTCAAATATATGATTTTTTTCTTAATCTACTTGACTTCTCATTCACACATATTGTCAATATTCAATTAACTTTGACCTATTTGATTTCTTCTCACATATTATCCAAACATTGAAACTCAAGCTCGAATCTATTAATCAAATTGGTCAACTTTAACTCAAGTACGATTGCACTAATAATCTTCCAACAATTAAGTTTAAAAAATCATGATTTTTATATAATTTTAGACCCTACCCATTATTAGCCCATCCATAATAATAATAAAAAAACAGGTTAACAGGGATGGATAAAAGAAATAAATAAGCCCATAATTAAGAGAAATAAAATCCAACTCAGAGCTAGGATGGTTAAAAAGGGAGATACATGGAGTAAGAGAAAACACCTAAAGAATAAAAGAAAAGGACGAAATTAGTTGTGAAGAAGGGGAAAGAGTATTCTTTAATTCTTTCCAACGACATGTATCTCACCTGATACACTTTTTTGAAGAAGTAGGTACTCCACGCGTGATCTAATCCCTACCGAGTGGCTGTGTCCTTCGGTCTATACTTACACATCACCGTGGACGGCCAACTCGCATAGGTCGGAACACTGTGTCCTTCAGTTTGATACAGTTTGATACGTACACATCCTCCGTGGATTGCCATGGTGGGCAACTCTTATGGATCCGGGTGCCCGGACCCGTGAGAGTCGTCCACCATGGCCGCTTACATATATATATAATTTAGAGGAACAGAGTAATTAATCAATAAATTTATGATATGAAGATCGATCCAAAGTAAACACAGGCCAGCTAGAGACCTTAGAAATTAATTAAATGGAGGACAAGTTCAGAGCTAGCTAGATTTAATGAATTAATTCTGCATCCACTTAATTCTCTCTAGCTAGCTAACTCTCCCAGTACTTGCAGTTCATTTTTCAACTTAATTCCATGGAAGAATGAAAGAAACAACTTTGCAGTTTAGCAGGGGAGAAGGGAACTCATGCATCTCGATCGATCCTCATCCTTTTCCAACAAAGGCATGCATGAATTCGCCAACAACCAGCTACCTACGTACCTAGCTAGCTAACTAGCAATTCCTAAGGGTATATAGGGAAGGGACTTTAATTAATTAATCTCACAAGCTAAGGTCCCCCCTCAACTAGCTAGGCCTCTCTCACCGAGTGCCCGAATGAATCATCCTTACTGTAAAGCTACATCCATGCATCTCCATTGAATGACTGGACCACGTACGTACTACAGCAAGCTAAGGTCAACTAAACCCAGTAAGATTTACAGAACCAGCTGAGGAGTTGATATATGAAGATCGAAGACTATAATTATTAAGGTGGTGGCTCCATGTTATATATAAATATATAAATATATGCCTTTAATGGGAGACACAGCATGCAGAAGCCACCATGCAGCTAGCTGCATGTCATGTCCTCCAGCCAACGAAATCTTCCTAGGTTTTCAACTATTTTTACAGTACTGCAGCTAGTTGCTCAGTAACCTGATCTTTTAGCTAGGGCTCTTCTCTTTTCTCCTCCTCCTCTCATTTCCTTTACTTTCCTCTGGTGTCTGTAGTACTGCGCATATGTCGAGCTGCTGCTGCATGGTGATTATGATGATGGTGGCGAGGCAGCTTGTGCCACGGAAAGGATGGAGACAATCGTGGTGATGGTGCTTCACAGTTTTGGACCAAGATTTTGCTGATGAGGTTGCAGGCAAAGTGTGACGGTGGTACAGTGAAATGGCATGGAATGGTCCATTTCTGAAGAGAAAAAAGAAAGCATATGATTAATGGTCCACACAACTCAGAATTATAATTACTGATCCATCAGTAACTTGAGTAATTAATATGTATGTGAAAACTTAATTTGCTACTTGTTCTTTAATTAGTTTATTTATGATGGCATAATTAATTCTGAATTGATTGAAAATTCTTAATTTAATGGCTAGCTAGCTACAAAGATTTAACAAAAAAAATCTTCTATTTCTTGTTTTTAATGTTTGAGTTTGATATAGTCACTAAGATCTTGTGATTATATATTAATATATGCAAAAAGGAAAAAAAAGAAGAAGATCCAATTAATTCCAAATAAATTAAATTAATAATATATATATACTTGTTGACATGATTGCTTATAGTGATGGCATGAGGGTTAATTCATCCAACCTCCCCTCCTTCCTTATCCTTCAATGGCTCTCTAGATCTTAATGCAAGAGAGAAGGATGGAAGGAGGTAGTGGAGGTGGGATCGTCAATCAAATTATTGATTATGCATTTGGCTACTATTCCAAAATGGTCCCCGACTTTTTTCTTTCGAACCCTAATTATCTCTCGTTCGATTCCGCATTAAGTTCTTTTCCTTTCATCATGTCGTTTGGGCACCACTAGGGGGGACAAGTCTTTCCCAAGCAACCAAGAAACTGTTAGATCCATAATTTGAATGCTTTTGGTTCACTTGTAAGAGAAAAAGGTCCCAATTTTTTAGTTTTGTACTATGTGTTCCCTCCTAGCTAGATCTCTTCGATGTTGTAAATATATATATATATTTTAACTTGCTCACCCTTATATGGGTGAGCGTGAGTGACACGTGACATGGCTCGCTAACTCGGACAAAACTCCAGTATTGTCTTCTTCTCTTTAAACATGCAGGTAAAATTTTACTCTCTCTCTCCTCTAACTCCAAACGTGTGAGCTGATGGCCAAAGAACATCGCCTGGTTTAGGGGTCTGAGACGGGGTAAGAGAGGAACGGGATGAGAGAGAAAGAGAATTTAGTACTTTGATTTTGAATAGTAAGGAATGGAAGGGGAAGAGAGAGAGAGAGAGCGGAATTTTGTCCGTGCATTTAAAAAGAAGAAGATAATGTTGAAGTTTTGTCTGAGTCAGTACTGGTCATGTGTTGCCCACGCTCGCCCATATATGGGTGAGCAGAGTAAAATTTATATATAGAGAGTTAAAAAAATTTATATAATTTATGATAGAGATATCGACTACCGTTTGAATGTCAAAGTTTGAGACTCCAATGATTTAATTTTAGTTGTGATATGCATGATAATTAGACTTAATTTGATGCGACATCAAAAATGATCATGATAAAATTGATTGACTCAAAGCATTTAAGCAAAATTATTAATTTATTGAAATTTTGAATAACCTAATAAAAGATATTGAGACAAAGCCTAAACTTAGTCACATGCCTGCAAAGTGAGTTGTATGGCGAAGGATTCTTACAACTCAAAATCATTCCATTGCTTTCAATTCACATGAACACCAAACATGTTCTTGACTCTAATCCATTAACTTCATTCTCTTATTATTTTGAAACAAAAATACAATCCAACCGAGTGTTTTATTTTAGTACTCTTAATTTGTCTACTAGATAAATCTTGAGCACAACTTATAATACATACTAAAAAAAAAAAAATCAATCTATAAAATATTTGTCTCATTTTCAATCAAATCTTGATCTTTTTATTATTCTATTTTACCATTGCACTAGTGTTTAAGATTATGCATGTTGGCCTTCACTTGTTCATAAAGAGTATGATAAAAATTGATTGAATTCAATTGGTACTGAAAGAGTTGGAATGGTATAAATTGTCATGAATGTCTTCTTTTCTAGACCCAGTCTACAAGTCCTTTTATTGGGACTAGAGCCTCAAAGTTCAGGTTGAAATTTTGTTTCTTTTGTTTTTCAAAAAATATATTAATAATAAATTGATAAATATCCCAAACAATAAATAAATTTAGATCCAAATTTATGCATTTTGATCAAATTATTTAATTAAAGAGCTTGATAGATGAGATTTTATATTAAAACTGACTTCAATGAGTGACAAACTGTTAAAAATTACTTAACAAACAAACTCAATGATTAATATTTGGTAATAAAATAGTGCAAATTAAGACAATTGTTTTATTGTGGTTGTTTATTTTTTAAATTTTTTTAAATTTGTTTTTGTTGGCTTTGTTGTAGGCTTTTTTGCTTTGGTTTTAGCATTCACTTTTATCAATGAACAAAGTTGGAAGGAGGAGCAATCAATTAAATGAGGGCAGTGATATGTAGCTGTAGCTTGCAGAAGCCTATTGCTATTAAATTCCTATTAATCTTTGTAGCCATGTTTTTTAAAAAAAAAATATTTTATTAATTAGAAAAAAATTAAAGAAAAACATTATTTAAAGTTGCGGACAAGGAAAAAAATTCCTTGTATTTTTTTTAAAGAAATATGATAAATAGTCATTACCCTAGTAACTTGATTCAAGTCATGTAAATTGCAAGATTAATATCTTTAAATTACACACACACAAACACACATGAGATTTTGCATGGGCTGTTCATTCACACAGTGTGACCAACTCTCATATTTTGTGAATGAATAGTCTTAACTAAACTATTTATATAAATTACATTAAGATCAACTATTTGATTAAGAAAGATCACTCATAAATGTGTAGTACAAGAGCACAAAAAGGATCAATGGACATTACAATTATTATTATTATTATTATTGATGGATTAATATATTTGTGAATATATAAGAATATAAAAAGGATTTAGATAAAAAAGACTAAGTTGTATAGCTAAATTAAGAGGACCATGGCAATATTTAAATTATTATTATTATTTATTTTTGTTGGTTCCTATGTAGTTTTCAAGTTAATAGTTTTGGATAAAGAAAACACTCGGCTATCACTATTAAGCTGCTCCCTATTAAGAATTTAAATCCAAATTAACAAAAAGAGAGGTTGTTTTCATACAAAGATTTGAGCAATAATAAGGTTGGTAGCTAGGAGGATATGTAACCTCTAACAATCTTCAATATGTGAAATTTGAAAGGTCATAAAATTTAATGTGAAAATATTAATTTTCATATCTCAATAATAATAATAATAATAATAATAATAATAATAATAATAATAATAAGTAACATGGTGGAGGCATATTGTGAGGACTATGTACATAATTAAATAAATAAAGAGTTGAATCAAGAAGTCAATTATTATCATGCATGTTATAGTGCATTATTTTTCATTATTTATTTTCAACATTTTTATATTTGTGGAAAGGGGGAATATTCCAATTTGAGAATGAGCTTTCAAGCCCTTTAATTAATTTGTGAACCACATAATTTGATTTAAAGTATTATTACAATAAAATGGTCAATTGTGACTTTATTAAGCATGTTTTCTTCATTAATTATGTTTTTCATATCGTAGATTGATATTTTGTGGCGAGGGAGGAATATGTCAAATTAAATGGGGATTGTGATTTGAGGTTGATAATTAAATGAGAAAGGTTTTCCCGTTCTAATAATTACAAGAAAATTATAAGGTTTAAACATTTGAATCGATCCTACTCGTATCCACTGAATCCCATAAAATGCGATTCAATGTTCTCTAGATATGGTGTAACGATAAGACGTCCAACAAATTTAAATCTCAATATATTTTTTATTACAATAGAAATTAGGAAATGACTATTCCTATACCATATCTACTGAGTTGGTTATTATATGATAAGATTACAGAATTAAATTAGTATTAAATCCTGATAAATTGAAGAATTATTTTATGTAATGATTAATTTTAATTTTTTTTAATTTTCTCTCTCGATAAAATTATTAATTAATTAAATAATTAAGTCCTTCCTTCCCAACTGACATGAACTAAAACGGCAACTCATTCCACCAGCCTTTCTCCCTTCGTTCCTTCGTTCGTTCGTCCCCCTCTCCGTGCCGTTTCGCCCGTTACGTCACCGATACGATCGATTCCTTCTCCTGGCGGCCGCTTCTCTTCGTATATATATCTCTTCCCCGCGGCGAGGCTACCGTCGCGGCCGTATCGCGATTCGGAATGCCGGTATGATGAGACGTAACGCCGTCGCGGAGGAAGCGGAGGGCGAAGAAGAGTTCTACGAGTCCTTGGACCGGATCCTCTCCTCCTCCGGCTCCTCCACCTCCGCCTCCGCCTCCGACGACGACCACGGAGACGACGGCTCCTCGCCGCTACTGTCCCTCGACGTCTGGACCTCCGAGCCCGCCCCTGTCGCCGAGCGCCGCCGTTTGCTCTTCCAGCGATACGGCCTCGCCGGAGACTCCTCCATCCTTTATTGTCTCCCCACCCCCGGCGACGCCCCAGCGCCTGTCCTCGATGCCCCCTTTTCGTCCGACTCCAGATCCGACGCCTCCGAGGAACCCTCGTCTGCGCATACGCCCGAGCCCCTTGTCCGCCCGCACCGGCACCACCACCGCCAGAGATCCGCCAATCTGTCAGTTTCGATATCTCGATCCTCGTCGTCGGGAGTTATTGAGGTCTCCGACGGCGACGACGGTAGAGGAAACCGACGCCCCGAGGACTGCGGCGCCGCCGATTGCGACGATCCCAGGTGCTTGATCAAGAACCTCGACAACGGGAGGGAGTTCGTGGTGAAGGAATTCGGGGAGGATGGGATGGGGAAGAAGTTCAGGGAAGTGGGGACTGGGCGCCAACTCACGATGCAGGAATTCGAGATGTGCGTTGGCTGCTCGCCCATCGTTCAAGAACTGATGAGGCGGCAGAATGTGGAGGATGCAGAGGCTGGGCGGCGGAGCAGCGTCGGCTCTGGTGAGTGCGGCAGCGGGCCGCGAACAGATGGGGTTTTGAAAGGAGGAACACGGTCGAAGAAGAAAGGCGGCTGGTTGAGGAGCATTAGGACTGTGGCTGGGGCTGCTATCACTGGAGGACACCACCACCACCAGGACCGTCGGAGCAGCGATGACAAGGATACATCGTCGGAGAAGGGAGGGAGGAGGTCTAGCTCTGCGACCGACGATAGCCAGGATGGTACACAGGGCCTTGACCTTCGGGTCAAGGTCTCGCAGTATGGAAAGTCTCACAAGGAGCTCACTGGTTTGTACATGAGCCAGGCAATTCAGGCACATAATGGTTCTATTTGGAGCATCAAATTCAGCTTGGACGGCCGGTACTTAGCCAGTGCAGGAGAGGACTGTGTCATTCATGTTTGGGAAGTCTCTGATATCAGTACAAAGAGTGATTTACTCAAGGCTGCAGAGGAGAATGAGAATTTCAAACCGTTTGCTATGGCAATCAGTAATTCCCCTTCAGATCCAAGATCAGTGTTGGCTTGCGCAGAAGCAAACTCCTGGGATAAGAAGAGAAGAGCAAAGATCCCTAATGGCCGGAAGTCTAACAGCTCAGACTCTGTTATAATGCCTGAGCATGTGTTTGCTTTGTCAGACAATCCTTTCTGTTCTTTCAGAGGGCATGTTGATGATGTCCTTGACCTCTCCTGGTGGAAATCACAGGTTTGTTTTAATGATATAGTGCTAAGTTCGTTTTTGAATCAATTTGAGTTGAAGAACTGAGTGGTGAAGGGTAAAGAGAGATGAAAATCACATTGCCTGATTATATAAATTTCTTCAGTATTACTTGAGATATATAAGTCCAATGGCTGCATGAGATCCATCTAATTGACTTACAATAGTTGTGTTTGTGCAATTCCACATAATTGTGTTCCAACGGATAATTTGCAATCAGGAACACCAAGTTATTTTGTTACTAAATATTGAGATGATTATGATGGAAGAATTTGAGAAGGCTTTCCTATGTTTAGCATTATATATCTCGAATATAGCTATTGGTTTAAGTACTCAAATTTAGTTGATATAGCAAAAAATAAGCCACGGCATACAGATAGTGGCTTGGGTTTCATAGAACTCATATCACCCTAGATGTCTAGAAATTCATTTTTGCTGAAATTTAAACATCAAAGTGACTCATAGCTCAGAGCAATTACAAATAGAAACTTAGCTACATTGAAATAGATGTTACCGGACATGGGCACAAACCAGCACCACCTCAGGCCTAAAAGGAGACAACTCAACAAATATTTAATCATTTCATCTAAATAAATTAAGACCTGACACTGACTGATAGTTTCTGTATGTTAGGACAATTAACTTATCTTTATTGAAGGATATTAGCTTACATTATTTCTCCATTTGCACTGCACTTGATTTATTTGTAAACTATGCCTGGTTTGAGATGCCCAATTATCTGCTAGTTAAATATCAAATTTATGTTCAAAGTTCTACTACAGTGTTTTAAAATCCACACTGGTTCGTTGTTTGGAATGATTTATACTATACAAGAACAATTTAAACTTATATTTGGCAATTGTTATGCATTGTTCATAATACTCGTTGTAGTAAAAAATAAATGTTTTCGATCCTTAAATTATATGGGAAATTTTTCCTGAACATATTTTATCCGCGCCTATCTCTTTTGATCATAGATTTTCCCCTTATTAAATTCTGCTATGTTAAATTCATAATCTATCCTTGGATGTTGCTGATTGCCTGCCCATTTATATATGTGGTATTGTTATTCAGAAAGTTGAATTTTTTTGGAACAAAATTCACAATCCCAAATTTGTTTGCTTTGCAGTATCTTTTATCATCTTCCATGGACAAAACTGTTCGACTTTGGGACTTGCCCAGCAAATCCTGTTTAAAGATATTCACACATAGTGACTATGGTAAGTTCAGGTTATCTTCAAACTTTTCTTTTCCTTGTCTTGTTATACTTGCTTTTTACTAATTTCTCCCAAATTCTCCTTATTGTTTGCATTGATGCAGTGACTTGCATCCAATTCAATCCTATTGATGATAGGTATTTCATCAGTGGATCCCTGGATGAGAAAGTCCGCATATGGAGTATTCCTGATCGACAAATTGTTGATTGGGATGATTTGCATGAGATGATCACTGCTGCTTGCTATACCCCTGATGGACAGGTATCATATATTGATGGCCTTCAATTTTCTTCCTAGTTTCCAATGAATTCCAATTAATGTGCAATGTTTAATGTTTTGAATTCTTAAAGGGTGCTCTTGTTGGTTCACACAAGGGAAGTTGCCACCTGTATGACACATCTGGTATGTAGCACTCAAACTTATTATTGTCATATGTATTTGATTTCAATGCTTCATTGGTTATACGACATGGATCCTTTTCTTGTTCAGATAATAAGCTTCTCCAGAAAAGTCAGATTGACTTACAGAACAAGAGAAAAAGATCCAGGCAAAAAAAAATTACTGGCTTCCAGGTACTCTAATGAATTGTGGTTCTTTTGCTTTGAACATATATGACTATCTCTGCCTATTTAAGTGCCACTTTAAATGGTTGTTAAGTCTTGCTGACCAGCATTGTTAACAGTTTGCTCCTGGGAGTAACTCAAGGATATTGATCACATCGGCAGATTCACGAGTCCGGGTAGTTGATGGCAATGACCTAATCCACAAGTTTAGAGGTAGAAATCTTTCCTTTTGTAAAAGTCAAAAACTTTGAGATTATGCAGTAGTAAAAATAACCCAACAAGTACTGGAATAAAAGCTTCTGAGTATGCTTCAAATGCGAAATTAATTTTCCTTTTAGATTTTTGATTGGCTCGAAACTATAGCATAACAGGTTCCCCTGGTTAGCTATTGGCTTCATGTTATATATTTTGCATTAATCTCAAATAATTTAGTAACTAGCTAATTTGGCTTTAAGTTTCCTGGTACAACGTGAAAAATGTAAAAATAAGACCAAATCTAGTTCCTCAGCTGCCTATTGGTCAGAGAATATTTTGCATAGTATAAGCGCCTGGCTGGGCTCTACTTTGAAAATGAATTTCATGAAAGCTCATTGCTACTGCCTTTCTCGGAAGGCACACATCACTTTCTTCAATCTCTCATCTAGATAGAGGCTCAATTCCTCGCTAGGGCGTGACAGTTTCTTCTTTTTTACGGGCAGCAGTCAATAGAGAGTCAGCAAAATGCAATAAAAGGCCCTTTTGCTCAGTCTGCTAACTGAGAGAAACTCAGTTATGAATATTCCTGATAAGAATATTCATTATTAGGTGGTCTCAACTGCCTATTTGAAGATCTAATTTGAAAACTGGGTGGGCAACAAACTCAAGGCCAAGTTGAAGGCAGCAAATTCATTTGATTTTATATTGAAATGCCTGAGGCAGTTCGGTATCATTCCGTGTCAATTTCCTTTGTTGTTTAGAATTGAAGGCTACTAATGGGATTATGATTTATAAGATCTGTCAAGGTGAACTGTGAACCAATTTTCCAACTTTCACAGCCCTGTTGAATAACATCTAGTATAATTCTCATACCAATGAACACCTTCAGCATGTTATAGAATTCTGGTTCTCGTTTTCACCAATCATCCTTGCAAGTTGTGACATTCCTAAGTCATGAACTCACTATCGTATTGGAAAATGATTTTTGCTCTCTTTCTCAGGTTTTCGCAATAGAAGCAGTCAAATCTCAGCATACTGGACTGCTGGTGGCAAGTATGTGATCTGTGCCAGCGAGGACTCTCATGTATATGTATGGCGATATGATGAAGATTCTCAACCTAACCGGACTAGAACCACTGCAACTGTCACACAATCTTATGAACATTTCCACTGTCAAGGAGTGACCATGGCCATTCCATGGCCAAGCTCAGGAATGGGAGGGATGGCAAGGGCTCCCTCAAACAAACAAAATTCTCTCAGCGGAGAATCTCAGGCAAATTCACCACTAAAAGGTGAAACTGATGGGGCCCATTTTTCACCTTCTCCTCGATCCCAGAACACCAATCGTCTAAGCCCAAGATCAAATCACTTTTGTGATAGGGGTTCAGCAACTTGGCCTGAAGAGCTCGTGGCCTTCAAACAGAGCCTTCGAGACAATGGTGATCCATTCAGCAGTGGGTACATGCCAGTACAAAGTTCGTCAACCTGGGGGTTGGTGATCATTACGGCAAGCCGATGCGGTGAAATCAGAACTTTTCAGAATTTCGGCTTTCAGTACCAAGTATAATTTCTCACTTTTTTCAAATGATGCAAGAGGTAGAACTGCTCGCCGGCCTTCCGGCCACAACCTTCGCTTTCTAGATTGAGGCTGCAGTTCCTATACAGTTAAATGGATACGCGGTGCATGGCCTATTCGCAAGAGGACCAATCTCACATGCTCGGTGGATATTGGTATTGCCAGAATGTTGTCAAATGTACATTAAAGTGGAAGAAGCTGAACACGGCGACGGTGCTTTGAGCTGTTTTGGGTTTGGTTATCCATTTTTTTTTTTTTTTGAGCCATAACAATCATGTTTTGGGATAGTGTGTTCTAGCAGTCCCCTTCTCCCTCATTGTTTCATTCTGCTATATGTTGATGTAACAAGAGAAACTAAATTCAAATGTTGCAAGGAATTTACACGTAGTTTATGGGCCTGTTTACAGTTGACACGGTTAATTAGTTTAACTGACTGATGAAATTGAATTGTTTGGGGGGCAGATTTAGAATTCTTGAAGAATTTTGTGATATTGTCGAACACTTTGGATATCAAGCATGGCTTGCCGGATTCTACTATCTAATAATCATTTATTAGATCTGGACCGTGATTATCAATTGATTTATCAATAATTATGATTAAAATTGCCCAACTCAATTAGCTATACAATCTATTAAAATAATTTCGATCGAGCGCACACGTCCAGATCAATCTTAGTTGGTCGTTACGTCAAGATTCGCGCAACATGAGTAACGTCCTGTGAGCTTACGTGGCAAGAAGTGATAACGGGCGGTGACTGATACCAAGTAGTTGAAGTTGTTGGTTATCCCCAATATATATATATAATGATTACAAACAAAAGAGGAATATCATCTGAAAAGAAAGAAGCTAGAGCAATAGATGGATGCTCATTGGAGTAAAAATACGATATCGTTTATCCTGCGGTTTAGAATTATGGGTCCTATGGTAAGATACAGTAGGTAGATAAAAATCACTTAGGTATTTTACTCTACTTAGCATAGTGGCTCTTTGTCAATTATGTCAACCCGTTGGGACAATAGAGGGATGCTTATGCTTTATATAAAATGGTATTAAATTTTCATCAGTACTTTCTAATCAACAACTAGTGGATAAGTTCTATGCAGCCAGGCATAAATAGTTACAACTCACACCGCTTGATTGTCACGACCTGTAATATGTGGTTATTGCCCGTATTGAATATGTTAACATTTGCATTTCTAACTGGTAGTTAGATTTCAAACCTGTAACTTTTCTGTCTCGTAAAGTTGATCATCAATAAAAGATACAAAGTACAGACTCAAATCAAGTGTGGATATATTGTTAGTTTATTCTAATTCATTCGTTTGAGATATATGTGCATTTACATCACTACTTCTAACATTAATCTTATGTTAAAAACAATGTGTGACATTGTTGAAAGTGGGTTTAGCATTTTGTGATTCGCCATTTTAATTGTTCCAATTGGGTGTGGTCAGTTGAAAGACATTGTTAATTCTCTAACAAAGAAGCCAGCTGTACTAGAAGTTAGTTTGATGAAAATTTCATCAATGCTTTATTAGTTCTTTAAAATTTTATCTTATATGCTAATTGTTGCTGCGTTTGAGTCTTTTAAATTAGGTTTATTATGTATGAACTTGTCTCTAAATGTTGACTTGCATCTACTGGTCAGAACATGAATTTCTGTTGGTTACTCCCTATAATTTAATATCTTTTCATGATTGTACCAATGGTTATCTGCTTTAATGTCAAGTGTTTGTTGTCAAGCTACCATTGAGTGGTCTGGTAGAGTTTGGCTGACTGATGAAACAAATGGATTCTCATTTTTTTCCTTTTAATTTCAGGTTCAAGACAATCATTTTCTGGATTCACCATCTTGTATTGCTTTTCTTCTCAAGTTAAAAATCCATGAAGTCACTGTATCTCCAGTGACAAGGCTACAACATTTGGATCTAAGATTCTTGGGGAATGGAAATCTCAAGCTGTAGTCAGTACTTCACATAAAGCATCAGATTCCACTGCAAAGACCATTATTTCAAAAAGTCTCGGAAATTCTTTTAACTTCCAAAGTGATGATAATCTGACAACAAAAATTATGAAAGAATAGAGAGGCCAGAGTTGAGTCCCAAATGGATAGCTTTATTAACTATGGAGAAAGCATGCTTATCAACTGTATCATTTGAAGGTATGCTTGATTTCCAAATTGTAGTGCCCATCTGAATCATTATATGTTTCTGCTACTTCCAGTTCCTCTTATGCTTGATATGTGCATTGTTTATTCAGACCATTATTTACTACTGAAGTCCTTTTCTCCAATAGTAAAGATGATTATGATCATCCAAGAGTGTAGCCATTATATAAAAGCAGGTTGGCTAGAAGAATCTTTAACTTTTGACCAATATCACTAAACTTATTACTATTGTTTCACAATTTAAGTAAATCATCCCATCAACAAAGGTCTTATTTTTTTATCAGTAAGACATGGACAAAATCTCCTTTTTCTATGAACATTGCTCAAACTGCCTTCACCCCTGCCGGGCCAAGCCTATCAGTCACATCCTTTGTTTTCTGCTGGGGGTATTATATGCTCTTTCTGTTGGGAAAGCATTTGCTCTACCTAGTGCTCTCACTCTTGTTCTGTTTCTTATGTTCATCTACCATGTTTTCTTTTATGTACTAGAAAATGTTATTCTCAAATCCACACACCTGCTTACCAACTATATCTAATTTCTGTTTTTTGGGTTACTATATCTCAAATACATTTTATATTTTTTCTTGCATTGCTGCGATATCCATTCGTGTAGATGCAGCTGATGTGGTGAAAATGGCTGGCGAAACTTCGAAGAAAAGCTCAGAGAGCTTGCAGGACTGGATGCAATTTTTGATGTTCTTTCTACATTGTACCTTGCAGGTGAGATTAGATTATGACATTCTCCATTTTTAGGTTGACAGTATCCTTGACAAAGGAAAGCACTATATATGATTGTACTAAATGCTTATGCAAAATGTTTCATTATCATTGTGATCTGCACTTCATATCCTTCATCAGATTGCAGTTAGTTGAAATTGCATAAGAGTTGATCATATAGCTTCAGTTGCA
>JBBPFQ010716128.1:0-14455 GCA_037974815.1 Kaempferia elegans
GAAGCCATTCGCGGTAATTTTTCGAGAAACACCGACCTGTTTGTGATTATAACGGTTTGATAATATTAGACACTTGACACGATCGCGCGGTGACGGTAAGGTAACGATATTTCGGCCTTCATAACGTAACAGCTTTTTTCAAAGGGCCTCTTCAATTTTTATTAATATTAAAATTACGTTTACTGCTTTCATTTCATTATTCAAGTATCCCTTAAAATTAAAACCACCTATTTTATTCTTCTAAATCGTATTACTTTATTATAGATGTATATTATTTTTTAAAAAAAACTTGGATATTCAGCATGCAAAATTGACCATAAAAATTATACTTGATTTATATTTAAAAGAAGAGAAAGAGAAAATTTTAGAAGATTATATACATGGTTTAATTATTTTTATAGAAATTTTATTAATTTAGAAGACTTGAGGAGTAAAAAGACTTTTGTTGATGACTATGAATTATTTAATTAAAAATTGATAACATCATAATTAGAGACGGTAAGCTTAACAATCATAATCACTATTTAAAAGTCAATTATTTACAATTAATTGTTTAGCAAAGTTTATATACATACAGTGCTTAAATTCTTTTCTTCTTTCCTCTCTACAAACAGTCATGCAGCCAACTTCCTCATTAGAAAAATAAAAAAAAAAATGGATAAAAAATAACATAATGGAAGAATTAGAAGAAATTATGTAGATAAACGGCTACAGGAGGAACTTGTCTTCGAGAGAGAGAGAGAAAAAAAAAAATCAAAGTTAAAGGGAGATTCTAAACAAAGAGCTTCACCCTTAATAAAAAATTAAGGGAGAGCTTAATAGATCACTAACCATGCACCTCTACTATATTCTCGGAATGCTTAATCTTGAACCAAAAGCACCACTTATTTGCCTTTTCCTCCTCTTTCCTCTTTTTTTGTCTCCCAAACATGGACGAAAATAAAAGACCCTGTTTCAAGAGCTTTTGTTGAAGATCTGAAATCATTGTCCTAGTGAATCCATGGCGTGGCGGAGGAGAAGGAGGAGGAGGAACCGAGGTAGAGGAGTTGTTAGAATTTGGTGAAAAAGAAATAGAAGAATTAACGGAGAGATCGTTGAGCTTCTCGGTGAGACAAAAAGGGCACACGCCTAGGGAGCTTCTCCATTTTGGATGCCTCTTGCATGTATCTTCCTCCATTTTCATGCAAACTTTTTAACTTGTCTACCCTCGTTATAAATCCTCTCTCTCAAGCTCTGGTCGTTAGATTCATCTTCTTAAATTGGGTTAGAAGAGTTTCAAACAATGAAAAGTGTTTGAAAAGTCAAGGTGAGTAAACAATTGACTATTTTAAGGTGGGACCTTCCAATTCCAAGCGAGCATTCTAATTACGGGCTAACAAAACAATTACAATTAATTTTACTTTACTATATAGTTATTAAAAAATTAAAAGGAAAAAAACCAAGCAAACTTACTAAAATTCAAAGCTCAATAATGGAAGGTTGAACGTTAAATAGATAAATGGCTCATTGTGAGTGCCCTGATGTTCATGAAAAACTTTCATAGGACATCATCTCAGAATTAATGAATTGAATACTAAATGTCAACTTAAAAATAAAAATAAAAAAGGGGTTATAATTTTCACCACCAACGATTTGTCGATAAATTTTAATACTTTTGGAATTTCATGTGACTCTGTAGAATAAACACTTTTTATGAAAATTGTGAACATTAATGTGTTTAGTGTTTTTATTTTTTATTTTTACAAAATAAGCAAACTAAAGATGAAAGCATTTTAGGGATTTTTGTTGTCTTTATTTATTTTTGACAACTATGATGAAGTTTGCTAGAACGCTCGTTCATAGTGGGATGTACATTGAGTGATTTGATAGTTTGTCATATTTTGGATGGGGAAAAAAACGAGGAAAAGAAATTCTCCACTAGCAAAACCACCAAAACTCACAAATTTGATTTCTTTGGTATCAAGTGTATAAACACAATCCATAATTAAAAGATCTTAATACTTGAGTTAGACAATGCTAATAAGGTGATAGAGGGAATGATCAACCCAGGCACATTATAATGAGCTCAATATCACATTCTATCGAAAATTGGAACTCCTGCAGTTTGAGATTCTACTTCTAATGAGGGGCATTGAGATCGATAGGGCTCGGACTGAAATCGGACCTGTGTCAACCAGCAAGCACAGAGATCAAAATCAACCATAGTCATGGAGAAATGAAGCTTATGAATAATATCTACAACAGCTAAAACAATTTCAAAGAAACAAAAAGGGAAATTCTAAATGGTTTCGACTCCTAGATTTTGAGTTTCCCCAAGGAATTTATTAGCAAAGATTTTAACACAGACCCACAAGTGGAGCACTTCTTGAGGCGCTTGCAAAATATCGACAAACAAATTGAGCATACGTAACCCATGTCGATCGTCTTTTTGTGGCAAAAACATCTGCATAATAAGCACAGAAATCCTCAGAGGTATCAGTGTGTAAGGAAATATGGCAAAAGCAAGAGACAGGAAGTAGTAAATGGCCAAGCATTGCATAAACGAAATAATGTTCACGCGAGGAAAATGATTGCTCAAATGCCATGACAAACAAAAGCGCAGGTTCAAAACCAATTCAAGGTGAAATTTACTAACCAAAAATTAAACACCCAATGATCAGAAGTCAAGTTCCCCGTAATTCTGAGGTCATTTAGTTCCTAAAAGTTCAAGTGATCATCGTCCTGTAACACACTAGTTCATCTAATCACTTGATAAATTTAACATTCATTTAGAGAGCAGAAATAAGATCTGGTGCTCCTCTTTCTATAATTCATACCAATCTTCTGTGAGCTTCCTTGCAAATTGGAATGTGGCATGCCGACCACTGGTCTCTGAAAGTCTTCTTATTTCTGATGTCCAGACTTCATATTGGGCCTTTCTAGATCACGGTAGTGGCTTGTTTTCTCTACGCCTCCATCTCCTTGGTCTTTCTTGGTGTTTTCTCTACATTACTCTATCAACTGTAGACACGAGGCAATTCCAGATCATAGGTGGTCTTACACTTTGGAAAGGTATCTGCATTGTGAGAGATTTCTGCTCTTAGCATGGATTTCTGTGTCCCAGTCTACTCCCATGAAGTTGTAGAATTCTTGGGAGTGTAGTAGCATGTTGCTGAAGGTCATCTTCCTGGCTTGTATTCAACTTGTGATAACGAGCATGTTAAATAGTTATAGCGTGACCTTGATTAGTAAAGGTTCACTCTTAAACTTCCTTTGGCTGGCCTATTGACCTGAGTGGCTTGTTATAAGTTTTGTTCAGCTGTGACTGGTATACCTTCTGGTCTTAATATCACTATGGCCTAGTGTTGGTTGGGTTTCCACGGGGATCTTCTTCATCAAGTTGGCATATTATGTTGTCTAGCATATAGAGGGCGTCTGTACTTCATATTTCCTCTTGTTAGGATTCATGTGACTGACTGCCTAGAGTTGAAGTCTTCATATGACTATGCTTACATGGAAAATTGAACTTGAATAATCTATTGGCAAAAAAATAGGTGCATTTGGTTGACTTATCTCGTGCTTTATGCAGGCCAAGAATTTCAAAATAATTTAGCATCTATTCTTCGAGTGCATTGCATACTCAAAGGTTGGAGGAAACAATTCAGTGCTCTATCATTTGATATGGTAAACTTACCTACACTGACTGCTTGATTTAGCTAGTTCAATATATTGCATTTGATGCAAAATCTTCCTTCATATAGGGTGTGCTCTTTAGATGGCTCAAGCTGTTGAATTGTTGAGCTGTCCAAATTATCTTAAGAGATCAGGATTTGTACCAGAACTCCTTGAGGAACCTGAATAATTTTGTTGCTAGCTATCTTCTTTCTAAGCACTAAAATTGTCTTGATTGCCTGGATTCATGCTGTGATTATTTCATGATCCTGCTACTATCCACGTTTTTTAATACTTTGCTATTCAGAAATATATTTACGCATAGGTAGACCTTGGTCCACGCAATGCAATGGTTTTTTTCAACAAGAAAGAAACCCATCACTGTTGGCTATTAATTAATAAAGCACAACAGTTTAATTGTCATAGAATAAGGTACTAAGTTTTAGTACATATCTATGCTATACCAAACAAATAAGAAAAAAGAATAGCAAATAATCTGGTTGACGATCTCAATCTACAATATTTGATGTTTGTGAATATCATCGTTATCCAAAGCAAAATAATAATCAGATTATTCACATAATCAAGTCACAAACATGCATATGGAAACATGGCTTTAGAGTGAAAAATGCTAGTGCCAGTAAATGATAAAATTACCATTGGAATATGAAGCAAAATATGATTTATTTGGACAAGTATAGAAGCACATACGAAGCACGAAAATCAACTCCTGCAGGTCTGGGAAGTTGCAGAAAGCTGCGTGATTGAAGATCCGTTGCAAACACAGACTACAATTTGAATAAGAGAAAAGAAACCCATAAACAAGAATAATGTGATTTGACATTGGGTAAATATTCTTTTTAGTACCAATGCTTCAACAAGAAGATCAATATAACAGAAAAATCAACTATATAAAAATTCAAAGGGTGAGGAATATCATATGGTATGTTATTTGACATGCCAATCCCACTTGTAAATGAAGAACCTCTTAAATCAACTTGTGCACTAATTAGAACAAGAAATTTGTTTATCTTGCGGAAGTTAACACATGCTGGAATGCATTTGAATATACAACCATCCTTTAACATAACAAATTTAAAATATATTCAAGAATACAAGAGCGCTACATGTATAACTGAAATTTACCTTGCACGAGTTCGCACTCATGCAGTGATGCCTTTGTTACCTCCTGGTTCTTAGGCTTAAAATAGAAGGGATATATGGAAATCAATGTTCTAAATGACACATGACCTAGATTGAATTTAAGAACCAAATATTTGGATTGAAACGAAGTTACAATGAACCAAAGTTTCCAGTAAAGTTCAATTGAAAAAGCACATGAAGTTGGATTTAGTAATTGGTAATCTCAAGTGTGTGACTACACATTGCCATTGATAAATACAATTTTGTTGGCCTTCACACCAGCTTCATAATTGTAAAAAATTCTTCGAAGGGGATCTTAAAAGAGGCTATAATTACTTACAGAAAAATATTGAAAGAGTCCATCCAGATGTTGTGGCTTCAAATACACTCCACCAGTGATATATGAAGCCTGATTAAATATTAATGGATTACGTTCAAAAATTTCAGAAAGCTATCACCACAGTTGGGTGTGAGAAAATTACTTGCTGTAAAAAAGCAGAATGCTGGACCCCCAGGACACAAGAATCAATGGGAATCTGCCAGAGTATAGATTTTCAATACATAACAAGCAACCACGAGTTATATGCAGAAATATAAAAAGTATGTCTTCTGAGAATCATGATACAAATAACTGATTAACTTAAGTTTGAAATACTTAATAGAATTCAAGCATATATAAAATAATCTGACAATAAGGAGGGAAAAAATGATAAATCAACCAGTATTCACACATTTTTCATTTGCAAATGTGGAATCAGTGCTTACAAATATTAAGAGATTTATTTATACTGCCTATAAGGCACAAAAGATGGATTCAAAAACTTTTAATACCATAACCACAATGTGCACAGTGATCATGGTATGATCTCAACATTATAATTACAATGTAGACTGTGATCATAATACCATTTTGATGCTCCATATCCATAAGCCCAGTAACATTAATATTTCTGAAAATTAATCTTGCACAACATACCATGGAACGCTGAGCAGAGAATATTGCATTCATTACAGCAACATATCTGCCAATATACAACCTTAGAGATGAAACAAAACTATATAATCAAGGTATTCCCAATGTTTCGAATAGAACATACTGTTCTGGCCCATCTGGAGAACCCTGCAGGCATAAAATCTGTACATTGTATTAGTTAATGAACCCATGCAGAAAACACTGAGAGATAAATTATAAGCAACAAGTTGGTTATATAAAAAATTAAATTAAATGGAAAGCAATATAAATGAATAATAATTATTCCAAATAGAACATCAGTAAGATTGCAAAAAAAAGAAAACAAAACCTAACAATAACAACAACAAAGTTCAAGAACCAGAACAAGTAAAGCAGAGAAAAACATACCCTGGGTTGTGGATATCGAGCTTCAGACCTGAAGATCCTCTGTATGTCTACTCCGAAATGAAGGGCCAGCAAGTCAACCATGCCAGCATATGAATGACCAAAAAAAAAAAAAATTTTGTAGAGGAATTAAGGATACAGCACAATGCAAGTGAGAGCGACCCGGAGAGTAAGGAAGATACACTTGAGGCTACCACCTTATCAGTGTCCTTCCCCAAGAGTCGATCCTTTGTCAGAAATTCTTCCAGTCTAAGAAGAATTTTGGAGCAAACCGCAGGCGCATTCCCACTTGCGGATTCCGCTCCACCTTCTGCTGAGTCATAGATGAAACTGCAGGAGTTGACACCTGTGGTGACTAGGACAACCTGATTGAACTGGTTCAGGAGGAGGAGCGAGTTGAGGAATGGAATAACCTGACAAAGATCAAGCCTTGGGTTATATTCTAGAAGTGTTCGTTGGATTTAAATGGACTCACGTGATTAAGAAGCTTGGAGAAGGAGAGGACGGCAGTGGGGTGGTGCTGGGAGGCAGAGTCACCAATGGCTGCCGCTGAGGACGCCCAAAAGAAGGGATTGGCATCAAGAAGGACAACGAGGAGACTGACATCATCTGCAGGTAATAAATTAGCAAACACATGAACCTGAAACACAACAGGGAGGAATAGAGGGGCAGAGAATGAATGAAAATGGTATTACTTGAGTAGAGCTTCGAAGGAGCAGACGCGGAATTCATTTGCAGGTAGCGAGGATGATTCTCCAAGCATACGCTAATGCTTTTGATCAACACAGAAACAAGAGCATTGCTCTTGTAAAACTTTCATCAAACACCTAGAGATCAGACTAGCATATGCAACACAAGTTATGCTTAATTTCAATCAACCCTTGGTACTGACTTCCTGTAAGCTCCTCGAAATTTTAATACAACAAACGTGGTAATAATCGCAAATCAGCGGCGAGTGATTCTCGAACGATCACCGCGAATGACTTCTGCACTGCGGAAGAGGGGGCGCTTCTGCCAAGCCGCCTCCTCGCCTCGGCTGCCTGAGGCGGTTCTCCGGCGAGGCGCCGAGGAGGCTCGCCGCTCTGGGAAAATGGGGATTTCGGGAGACTCGCTACAAACTCACGGGTTGCCCTCTTTTCTCCCACACGGATCCGTGGAGTAATGGGCACCCATTTATTTATAGGATCCGGAGCATTTATCATCTAATTAATTAATATCATTTTTTTAATTTCATCATTTTATTTATTTTACAGAGTGTCTTTTTGTTCGGATGGAATGTATAATTCAATGAACGATAAGGGTGAAAGTGTAAAAACAGACCCTATTTCTCCAATTCGAGCCAAAAGGAAGCCCTCTTTGCTACGTTCCTTGTGCCGCCGCAGCGCCGCCCAGAGGTGATTCCTACTTCCTTAGACGTTCTTGCGTTTATGATTTCTTTTTATTTGATGCGAACTTTGATTATCCCTTCTCCTTATTCGCTGGTTTATCTTTGTCGATTATGTTTGCTGTAAAGCACATGGTTTTTTAGGTTGTAAATGGATTTTTTTTTAACATCTCTGAGTATTATGTGTCAGATCTGTTGCTCTTTGGAGTTACTTGTTGATTCTTTTGTATATGGGTTTGTTTTTCATTGAGTTTATGGTTCAATCGTTGAAGCTGGATTCTGATCTCTTAACGAATTCTGTAGAGATCCCATCTGCGATTAGATATTCTTCCACTGCAGAATAAGATCCATGTAGTTGCCCCTTAAATAGTTGGGGTACGGCTATTGTTATTATAATACCCTTCTATTCACTTCAATAACAAATAAATGCTGTTTTTTTTTGTGGAGCACAAAAGATCTATGATCGTTGTTTGTCCCGATTGATTGAGGTTAATTTTATAGATTTTTGACTCCATGAAAACTGTTGCAAGATTATATATTTTAATAATACTCATCTATTTTAAATATTTTGTAATTATGATTTTTTAGTGATTTTTCTTGGTTTCCTTCCACCCACCACATATTCAATTCAGGTCGATTCAACTTGTCTGTGCATAATCAATTGGTCGCTGAACATGCTCGTACCATCTTTATATATTTACTTTCAATTTATGCTCACTGTAGCTATATGCAATAGTATTTGTTTATTTTATTTGTTTTACAATCCCACGTAGACTTCCTAGCATTTTCATTCCATTTTTTCTGTGCACATCTCGTTTTCTAATTGTTCATCACGTATGCTGAGTTAAATCTAAGTTAAATCTAAGTCTTATAAAATTTTCTTTTAGCCTAAGGGACACATGATGAACTCACAAGATTCTAAGCTTCTTTCTCAATTTCTATCTTCTGCTTTTTTTTTCCTATTAATGATATATTCATCAATATTTCCTTATTATCGAGTTATAGATCTAAGATATTGAAAACTCTCGTGAGTGAACTAAATTCATAACACAGCTTTACAATGTGTGATTCTGTGTAGAAGCATGATACAACACAGCTTGAATCTGAATATTTCATAACATGCTTATTGCACTTGACTAGATGGTTTTGATTCATAACCTGCTCAGTGCCTTGAATGTATTTTGGAGATGTCAAGGGCCTTAGATATACTTACAATTATGAACATGTTGAAACACTGTAATGTTATAAGATTTAAAGACATTGGCAGGTGTTTATTATTTTTTCTCCAAAGAAAATCTTATTATGTGAACCATCATCAATTTTTTTCGGATGATAGTTCATTAGTTGAGGTGGATTGAATGCTTTTGCATGTTAGTCGTTGCGAACACAAACTCAGCTGTGTGTTTAGTTCTAAATAATGTTGGAAAGCTTGAAATTTAGAGGTGCTGCTTTGTGAAACATTATATAAATGGATACTTTCATACTGCCATATAGTTTCAGCACTATGATTTCATTTGAGTAGTAATTTCTGTTAGTCTATCTTGCTTACTAGATGACTTGAATTAAATCCACTGAAATGTGAATCCTTAGATCAGGTTTCAAACTTGAAACTGTTTATTGTATTTGTTTTCATAATTAATGCCCTACTTTCTATCATTTTTTTCTGTATAGTGTCATGATAACTTTTTCTTCTCTCTTACACTGCTATAATTTTTTCCCCCATGGTGGCATGCTTAAACCATTCATACATGGTGGCATGCTTAAACCATTCATACACAAATCATTCATACACGAATAAGTGAAGCCTTAGGAGACATTTTTGGGTTTCTACACCCTAGCATCTCGGGAGTACTAGTACACCTGGGAATTTGGAGGCATATTTGATACAACAATAACAATTAAGCCTTATCCCATTAGGGGTTGATTCCCATTAGGTGGGGCCGGCTTTATAGATCCTTTTACATTATTGGGCTCATTATCTATACTTAAATAAATTTTATATTATTTTATTATTGCTAACTAAATCTTTTTTTTGTCTTCCTCGTTTGATGTGCGTATTTGTCCTCCTTGATGGTACTTTTTGAAAAAAAAAATAAAATAGTATTATGCTCTCTTTCTTTCTCTCTAAGAAAGATAAAATCAGGGAGATGTTACCCTATCTTTTCCATTTTGTTTTTTCCCCTTTTTTCACATCATTTTTCTTTCCCTAGCTATTTTCTTTCCTTTTAGTTAACAAGGCCTTAGGCTAAACAACCTGTATAGATGTTTTATGCCATATATGATATTTCATACTTGATAGTATAAATCCTGTTATATTTCTTACATTTGAAGAGTCTTTGGGTTTTGTTTACTTAATTTTGGTTTTCACTTAAGTAGATACAAATTTGGCTAAAGCACCAAATACTTTTAATCATATACAAAGTGCAATCAAATTTTCATCTTAGAAGATGCAGAGTTTGTCAAAAAGTAATAGAAATGGTTAATTTTACCATCTACGACATTATCAACAATAAGATTTAAGGAGACAAGCAGCAAAATGTAGGATTCTATTATCTACAAACCGTCTTTACCTGTTATAATTTTTTGAATTTTGTTTGTTGCTGCAATTTTACTTCTTTATTTCTTTGGGTAGTGTTGAGGAATGAGAGGGTTGAATGAATGGACATGCATAACTGATATTTAAGAATAAAGGCAAAGGAAAAGAATCATTATATATATAGTATGGAAATCTGCGGAGGTCGTTGAGGTTGAAATGTGTAGTCCTTTCTTGTACGTGGGGTAATGTTTTTTTTTTAAAATGAAGAATGAGATTGACATACTCAAGCTTGGGATGGTGGAAGGAAGATGCATAAATACTAAATATTGTATTGGTCTAAATTGGTGCTTATCTTGTGTAGTTACTTATAACTAGGTCACTGGGTTAAACTTGTATGAAATCCAATGGCAAAATCTTCTTTGGTGATTGTTTCAATTAAGGGCAGTTATTCTTCACTCAAGCCTAGGCTGCCCCCTCTACCTTTGGATATATTATTAACAAATATGGAATCTCAGAAATACTCTCCCATAGTTTATATATTTTCATATATGCCCCTGGATCAATTGGAGATTCCCTTGTCCTACTACTAGTATGATGTTGATCTTAGGATCCATGAGAGTAGCATGCACCTCAAGTATATCCAATACATGCATACGGTGGGAAATGTAGATACATTCTTATGAGCCAATAACCTCCACACCAAGGAAGTACTTAAGGCTACGTAAGTCTTTAATTTGCAAGTATTGCTAGAGGTAATCTTTTAATTTTGCAATCCTAATAGTTTCATCACTAGTGAGGATAATATTGTCCACAAACATTAAGAAGAATGTCTTCCTGGCTGTGAAACAATATAGCATATTGAGTAAACTATAACAATTCTAGTCATGCTGTCCTGAAGATGTGCTCTTGCAGATTAGTTCAGTTCATATAATGACTTTTTCAACTTACACACAAGACCTATCTTCACTTTCCCTTGGGTATTTAACTCGAGATGTTGCCTCCATATAAATCTTTTCTGGTACTTTAGAAAGGCCATTGTGAAGGAATATATTTTTATGTCAAGTTGATAAAGTGGCCAATGGAAGACACTAGAGTGGTGGAAGAGGTATACTTAGTGATCTTTGCTACTTGGGAGGAAAATGTATCAATGTAGTTAGTACCATAAATTTATTATAGCTCTTTTTCATCATTTGAGCTTCAGTGTGGTCAACTATGTCATCATGTGAAATTTATCTGATAAAATCCATCCGCAACTTACATGGGCTTCCTTGGAGGAAGAGAAACTAGTACTAAAGTGCTATTGAAGTGTTCAATCATGATTCATCTGCAACTTACATGGGCTTCCTTGGAGGAAGAGAAACTAGTACTAAAATGCTATTGAAGTGTTCAATCATGATTTGCCACTATCCTTATTTGTAATGTTAATATTAGTAACTGACACTGATCAGGTTGCTTCTAATTAACCAATGTATACACCGACTGCTGTAGATAATATTTCTATTATCTGTTTTGTTATGTAGGAAAGCAACTGCTTCCAAAGCATTTAAAAAGCCATTATTTACTTGTTTCTATTCTCATTTTAATTCTTACACAGGTTATCAGTTTCTTGCTTTCTAGAAGCTTCCTAGACATGGCAGATGGTCATGAAACTGATAAGAATATTGAGATCTGGAAGATCAAAAAGTTAATCAAGGCCTTGGAATCTGCTAGAGGTAATGGCACAAGCATGATCTCTCTCATTATGCCACCGCGTGATCAAGTTGCTCGAGTCACCAAGATGTTGGCTGATGAATATGGAACTGCTTCAAACATTAAAAGCAGAGTGAATCGCCAGTCTGTGTTGGCGGCCATTACATCTGCCCAGCAGAGGCTGAAATTGTACAGCAAGGTTCCTCCCAATGGTCTGGTTTTGTATACTGGTACCATTGTCACTGAGGATGGAAAGGAAAAGAAGGTGACCATTGACTTCGAGCCTTTTAAACCCATTAATGTCTCACTCTATCTTTGTGATAACAAGTTCCATACTGAAGCTCTGAATGAACTTCTGGAATCAGATGACAAATTTGGGTTCATAGTTATGGATGGTAATGGAACACTGTTTGGTACATTGAGTGGAAATACACGAGAGGTGCTTCACAAGTTCACTGTTGATCTTCCGAAAAAGCATGGTCGTGGAGGGCAATCAGCACTGCGTTTTGCTCGGCTCCGCATGGAAAAACGTCACAACTATGTGCGCAAAACAGCTGAACTTGCCACCCAATTCTTCATAAATCCAGCTACTAGTCAGCCAAATGTAGCTGGGTTGATCTTGGCTGGTTCAGCTGACTTCAAAACAGAGTTAAGCCAATCAGACATGTTTGATCAACGTCTTCAAGTTAAAATTCTCAATGTGGTTGACGTGTCTTATGGAGGAGAGAATGGTTTCAATCAGGCCATTGAATTGTCAGCAGAGATTCTGTCAAATGTGAAATTCATACAAGAAAAGAAATTGATAGGGAAATACTTTGAAGAAATAAGTCAGGACACAGGAAAATATGTTTTTGGTGTGGACGACACTTTAAAGGCTCTTGAAATGGGAGCTGTGGAAACCTTGATTGTGTGGGAAAATTTGGATATCAATCGCTACGTGCTCAAGCACAGTGCTTCTGGAGAGATTATAATAAAGCACTTGAACAAGGATCAAGAAGCTGACCAAAGCAACTTCCGGGATCCTGCTACCAATGCAGAACTAGAGGTGCAGGAGAAAATTTCTCTTCTAGAGTGGTTTGCTAATGAATACAAGCGTTTTGGTTGCACATTGGAGTTCGTCACCAACAAATCTCAAGAGGGTTCGCAGTTCTGCAGGGGGTTTGGTGGCATTGGTGGTATCCTACGCTATCAGCTGGACATGAGGTCCCTGGATGAGTTGTCTGATGATGGGGAAACATTTGAAGACTCCGATTAGCAATCAACAACCCCATGCCCGAGCTGGCCAGGGGAAGAGATTTTCAACTGCCATATTCTTTGCCAGCAAATCACTTCATCTTGCTCCCTTCCACATGCTGTTAAGCTCGCGCTGCATACAAACAATACACTGCATATGCATTTCAAGTTATCCACCAGAAGACTCGTGACAATGCAAACTATGCGAACTGTGCCTTTTTGCAGTTTCTGAACTCGGAGCTTTTCTCTGATCCAGACTTTGAAATTTGATTGAGAAGCTTAATTCTAGTATAGCTAGAATCCTAAAATTTTAAGACTTGTCTTCCTTTTAAAGACTCAAGTTTTATCTGTAACACTGTTTGGTCTTAGATACCAAGGTTTGTGTCTGCTACTATTGCTTGTACTATTTCATCTCCCTTTATCATTGTCAAACATTTCAATGGTGTTTATCTTCCTTTAAAGATCAAGACTTTCTTTTGCATTTGATTATTTGTAATCAAGAACAATCAGTGTTTCTTGATTTACAAATTGTTTAGCAATAAAAACTACTTCTCGTCTATCATGCAGTATGAGGTAATATGCATTTTATCTGATCATAATAAATTTTATTTTCAGATACTCACCATCTAATCATAGTATTGTTTGATCATGTTATTCAATGAACTCTGTTACGGTCGGATTACTCAAAGTGTTTGATCATGTTATTCAATGAACTCTTTTAAAGGTCAGGTCGGATTCCTCGAAGAGAAGATACGGAAGGAAGAAAAATAATAATAATAAAAAACGATGAGAGACAAATAGAACTATTTTTTATGAATAAATGTGTGTTTTTAAATTAATAAAAAATTATTATTCGATTTTTTTTTTGGGTAATAAATCTTACATCGGGGAAAAAAAAAACTTTTAAAACGATCTCACGGCATTCGAATTTCGAACCCTCGTCGAAATACTCCGTCCTCTTCTGCCTTATAAATACTCCACCGAGAAGTCTCGTCGGAGACGCTTCAATCCACGATGGCTGATCGGAACGGTGGCGAACGATGGCCCGCCAACGCGTGGTGGTATTCGCGTCCCCATCGTAGGGCACCGGACGGCCACCTGGTCCCTATGTGGGAGAGGCGGTTCGGCATCCCGTGGTAACGTCTATGCGCGATCCATCGGTAGATGACCGGCAACATGCAGGAGCGGGTGATGCGGTGGGACGACTCCGCCGCGGCAGAGGCCTTCCTCAACGCCAAGGCCAGGTATTGCGGCCGCTACCACGGACATCCCTGCTACATCCCCCTTCCCGACCCGGATATGTACATCGATGACGTCGGCCACGACGCCGTCTTCGATCCTGAGCTGATCGCCGACCTAGTTAAGCCGCCGCCGCAGTATAGCGATCTGGACTGTCCCGCCGCCGCGTCGACTACCGGCGATGTGGTTCTTATTGAAGACATCGGGCCGGCCGGGTGGGACG